>PVKP010001556.1:0-143364 GCA_004027715.1 Plecturocebus donacophilus | reverse complement strand
TTCATTAAATGTTACACTGTAATAAAAATAGAAACAAAGTACACAATAAATGTATCAATAAGACCTTTGAATCTTCCCAAAATTGTCCCAAATATCCCTGGTCTGTGGAAAACTTGTCTTCCAGGAAACTTGCCCCTGGTGCCAAAAAGATTGAGGACTGATGATGTCAGTTATAAAGTGTGATAATGTAACCAGCAACTGTGAACCCATCATCCAATCAAATTATGCAAACATGGTCGCAATGTTTCCCTGTATCTATCTCCTGCTTCCATACTGAAATACTCCCCTCATTTTGCACTAACAGTAACCAGTACTTTGATTTTTGTGCAATTATTGCCTATTCTACTTTTATACTCTTGCCGTTTGCTTTTTGGTAGGCCTAAATAACAGGTTTTTTCACTTGTGCTTTTTTCTTTTTTAAGCATTTCATTAAACATATCACTTGGGATATCTTCTTATGAGATTTATTGTTTTTCAGTGTACATCATGGTTGTCTGTGGCTATAGTTCAACCACGTGTATTCCATGGAATAGCTATGTCACAACTGACTTCTCTGTTCTCCTGTTAAAGGAGAATTGTGGTTTCCAGTTGGTTATTGCTGTCTTGAATATATCCTTCTACATCTCCTGGTGCACATTTGTGCAAATTTCACTAACACATATGCATAGGACAGAGTTTCTCAATCTCAGCAGTACTGACGCCGTGGGGCCAGATAATTCTTCGTTGTGTGAAACTGTCCTATGCATCATAGGGTGCTTAGTGGCATCCCTGGCCTCTACCCACTAGATGTCAGTAGTGTCTCCAAGTTGTGACAACCAAGAATGTCTCCCGACATTGCCAAAGGTACTCTAGGGGTCAAAATCACTTACCTAGAAATACAACTGCTGGCTATAGACAATATATGCTTATTCACTTTCACAAGAGAAAGCCCAATTGTTTTCCAAAGTGATTGTAGCAATTTAGTGCCCACCAGCTTTCCAATTGATTCTTTTCTTCTCTGATACTGGATATTGTCAGATCTTCTAATTTCAGATAATTAAATAGGTGTAAAATTGTGTATTATTTTGGTCATAACTTATTTTTCCTTGATTATTAGCTAGGTTGAGCACCTCATTATATCTGTGTTGGCTATGCCTGTTTCTTTTCCTGTTGAGTGTCTGTGTTTTGGCTTTTGCCTATTTTTCTGTTGGGGCTTCTGTTATTGATTTGTAGAAATTAACGATGTATTCTGGATATTAATCCTTTCTTTGTTAAGTGACTTGTAAATATCTCCCTTCCTTTGCCATTTATTTTTCTTACTCTCTGATGGTATATATTTGCTGAACACAATTTTTTATTTTAACTAAAATATGAAAAATGTAATTTAAATACTAAAATTTTTATTTAAATATTAAAATAAGATTGAATTTTTGTTTATGGTTAGCCTTTTTTCCCCTAAGATTACAAAGAAATTTTCCCTTGTTTTCATTTCTGGTTAGGACATAAGAAGAATAGCTCCTTCCTGAGTTACTCTTTCTTGGCTCAATTACTCCATTGGAAACCAGCTACCATATCACAAGTACACTCAGCTGGCCTAATGGGAGACCCACATGGGAAGGAACTGAGGCCTCCAATCAATAACCAACACCAACACACTGCAGGTGAGTGAGTTATTTTGGAATTGGATTCCCTAGCACTCATCAAGTCTTCAAACGACTGCAATTTTATGAGAAATCCTGACCCACTCCCCAAATGCCAGGTCCTCCTAGTCTGACCCTCAGAAACTGGAATGGATAATGAATGTTTATAGTCATTTTAAATAACTAACTTAGAGAGTAATTTGCTATACTACAGTAGATAACAAATACAGCTTCCTTTCTAGTTTGGTAATGATCTTTGGTTGTGAGCACATTACTTGATCTCTTTGCTGGAAATCCTGCAGGTAGAAAATTGAGAAGTCTTTCTTTCAGTCTGGGTATGCTTTCTAACTATGGCTTCTGTCACTGATGGTAGAAAACTTCTACCATCATTCATCAATTTACCTCAATATAAATTGAGGACCTTGGATCAGCTCAAGAATTCAAGACTCAGATCCCCTACTTTAACATTTGCCCAAGACTTAGTAGCCAACAGCATTGCTACTATCCTGATCTACTGTTAAGTCATGCTATTCCTCCTGACCCCTGATTGTTCTGATCCCAGTTCTTCACTGCAGTTCACATGGCAGGGGTTTGGGGAGAAGGTTTGAATATCTCCACTAATTTAAATGCAAATAATAATGCTTTAAAGACTGTATAGTGCTAAAAGCAGATAGCCAAAAAGATTTTCTCAAGGCCTTCTTACCTAGAGAAATGGAGCAGACGACTTCTTTCCAACACATGGGCATTTGATAAATGTTACCCAGGGCTTATGGCAATATATGATGAAGTTGAAACCCTTCTTTTAAGCAATCGTTAACCTATTGATAGACAAAACCAAACTATTTTAGATGTCCCTTCAACATGAGGGTCCATAAATTAGACCTATATCTTCAGCCTTCTCAGATAACACATGCTAAATTATTTAGCTTGCTAAGTGCCAAAAAATCAAACCTCTAATCAGTGTCAGCTTTCCCAAGGCAGAATTTCTGGGAACTACTGACCTGGAAAGATGATGGGAGTGAGTATGGCCTCTGGCAATAACTCTCTTGCCTGTCTACATCTCAGTTATAAAATTATAAAATGTAGAGGGGGTCTCTATCTATAGATTTAAAATGTTATAAAATTTATAAAATGTAGACATGGTTTGAGATGACTGTTAAAATCTTTTCCAGCTCCCACAATTTCAAAAATATCTATAATGTCTATTAGCAGTTAAAAAAAGAATTATATATCAGATAGACCTCTCCTAGCTATCAAGCTGCTGAGGTGGTCAAAAAAGAATAAGATTATTTCCAAATTGCCAGTTACCAAGTCCACATTTCACATTGACTTAACTCACAGCCTTGGAGACCCTCTCATTTTCTCTAAAAAGGCCTCAGATGTGGCAGCACTTTTCAAACACTTACTGCTGTGGTGTGAATAATGGTGTCCCCCATAAACCCCGTATCTTGAAACATAATACCCAATGCTATAGCATTACGAGGTAGAACCTTTAGGAAAGTGATGAGGTTATAAGACTCTGCCCTCATGAATGGGATCAGTGACCTTATGAAAAACGTTGAAGGGAGTACCCTGGTTCCTTCTGCCATGTGAACATGAAGCACCAAGGCACTATCTCTTTTCTATTTATTTAGGGACAAGGTCTCACTCTGTTGCGCAAGCTGGAGTATAGTGGTGCTATCATAGCTCATTGAAGCCTTGAACTCCTGGGCTCTAGGGATCCTCCTTTGTCAGCCTTCTGAGGAGCTAGTGCTACAGGCATGTTCTATTATGTCTGGCTATTTTTGTTTTTTTACATTTTAGTTTTTGTAGAGAGAGGATCTTGATTCCCCAGGCTGGTCTAGAATTCCTGGCTTCAAGCGATCTTCCTGCCTTAGCCTCTCAAAGTGCTAGGATCACAGGCATGAGCCACTGCACCTGGCCAAGGCACCATCTTTAAAGCAGAGAGCCCTCACCAGACACCAAAATTGCTGGTATTTTGATCTTGTACTTCCCAGCTTCTAGAGCTATGAGACATACTTTTCTGTTGCTTATAAATTACCCAGTCTAAGATGTTTCGTTATAACGTAAATAGACTAAAACACTAAGTTATTAGTTAGCACATTAACAGAGAGGAATTTAAAGCTGTGAGAGACAGAAGGAATGAGACTCTTAAGTAAGATAAGAGGCAAAAAGGTAGCATTAATAGAAGTGAGAAAACAGCAAATCCAACTTTGCTAAATTACTCTTTCGCTCAGGGGCCAACTCTGGATTCAGAAAGGGCTTCATACTGATTTAAAATAATGTATGTGTGCATATGTACATATATATTTGTGTATTATGTATTCACAAGCAGAAAGAATCAATTGACAGTCTTGAGGTTGTTTTGTCAGAGACCTTCTTTAGTGGAATCATGGTTTCTTCTTAACATTTCTAAGCAAAGAGTATTTTTTTGTGAAATGAAAATGTGGAAGACACTGGGATTTAGGTCTGCTGAGGAAAGGCTGTGTCTTCACTTGCATGAGGGAGTCATTCTTAAGCTGCCCCCACATCTACCTGTCCCCTACTATGTTCTCAACTGTTGCCTGTGCTGTGACCTTGAGGTTGAGCACATTCCCTTGAGTGTACCTTGCAGCCCTGCTCTAACAGTTGGTGGAAAACTGAAAGATAACCTTGCACCCCTCACTCCTGTGGCTCCCTGTGGCATGACACTCATATACTGAATGGATTTATGATGACTTGTTCAATTCAATGTCCCTTCATTTATCTGGTGATATTTTCTCATAAAATTCACAAATTCCCTTAATTATGCTACTTCCCACATCAAAAACAGAAAGAAGAACCATTGTAAGGAAGGTTTCACATTAAGGATTCTAGTGACAACAACCTGGTGATTTTTCACTCAATCAGAATTTTTTTTTTCCCCCTTGGGAGGAAATATAAAGTAGGTGGATAATTATTTAGTTGAGCTTAAAATGTTTCTTCTGCATGAGTTCCAGAGAAAATGAAGATGCTTTTGTTATTAGCAAAGTAATGAAAGGAGGGCCCCTGGTTCTAGAGGTAGGGGAATTTGAGAGGAGGTGGAGTTGAGGGGGAGTTTTTCAACTGTGGTGTTAAGGGAAGGGGAAAATGAAGGAAAGAGAAAGGGAGTAAGTGGCTTTTTAAAACAAAACCTACAGCGTGATGTGCCAAGGAGACTAAAGTTGACAAAGCTAAGTTTAAAGTTGCCATTAGAGATCATGAATTCAAAATTCATAATTATGGCAAATTTGATTTGTTCTTCCAATGAAATATTGAATATCTCATGCCATGAAAATAGTCTTTAATTAAATGAGAGATTTTTAAATGGCAGGAAAATACTTACATGTACCATCAAGTATACATCTTGTTAGGTATTTGCTTGACTATAAAACCCTGAATTCAAGTCTTTCTTTCTTGCCAAACCCTTGACTAACTGGTAAGAGACACAATGATTCAGGCATTTGAATGTAGAAAATTAAAGTAACACATTTGTTGAGGTAAATTAGCTATCTCTAACACAGGAAAGAGACATTTGTCATTTGATGATGACATATATTCTCCTGGGTCTCTTTTTAATATTATTGGAACAGAATTATAAAATGTTGAACAAATCAGTCCATCTGATCTTTAAGGTTGATTGATTTGCCCAATTTCTGTGTACCTGTATATACTTAAAATTCTTTATTTATAAGTTGGTGAAGACTAGAGTAAATTAAGTCTTAGGTCTTTCCACTTTCTGTAATTTGTCTATTATCTAACGTATTTAATTGTGTTTAAGACACACATCTTTTTCACATGTGTCTTACAATCAGTATTTCTTAATCACTGTCACAGAATTGTCAGCAGGTTTTCCTTTTCTGTTTTGAGGGTACATAAAATAATGGTGCATTTTACAATGAACACTTTTTTAGCTTTGTTGAAATATGCTGCATAATTGAAACCTGAGCCCCAAAGATACCAAACTCAGCTAATGGCATCATCAATCAGCCAATCATTTCAAAACCAACTTAGTTCATAGTACTGGGTACCTTTGAGAGATGAATGGAATTTTGATTCCAGAAAAGAATTTAGTTGACAGAGGTTGCTGGATATTCCGGTATAGGAGTGTAAAATAAGCAATTAGACAGATAATTATTTCCTTATAGCTAAATATGTTTGTTTAATAGTTAATTAATTCAAAAAGAATTTTTTGAATTTCCATGTATTACGCTATCAACTGAGATAATAAACAGGAAGCAATATCAATCTTCATGGAATAGGCTATTAAGAAATTGCACAGAAAATCTCGAGTCATTAGAAAAGGCTTTCTGTAGAAGGAAAATAGCTGAGAACTCAAAAACAAGTAGTCTTAGCCAAGTGAATTATATGGAAAGAAGAGAAGGGCATTCAAAGGAAAGAAAGCAGATTGTTCAATGAACCATGATTCAAAAGAAAAAGAAACCCATTATGCTCAGGGGACTAAATCTTGTTCAAACTGTCTAGATGCTCATAAGGACATCAAGTTTTCTTTCTTTTTCCTTTTTTCGAGGCAGAGTCTCACTCATTCTGTTGCCCAGGCTGGAGTGCAGTGGCATAATCTTGGATCACTTAAACCTCTGCCTCCTGGGTTCAATTGATTCGCTTGCTTCAGCCTACCGAGTGGCTGGAATTACAGGCACCCACCACCATGCCTGGCTAATTGTAGTATCTTTTATAAAGACAGGGTTTTACCATGTTGGCCAGGCTGGTCTCGAACTCCTGACCTCAAGTGATTCACCTGCCTTGGCCTCCCAAAGTGCTGGGATTACAGACATGAACCACTGCTCCCAGCCCAACATCAAGTTTTCTAAATCCATTCTTCCCTTTACAAGAATTTCATTCTTGAGCTAAACTCTGCACAAAGCATGAGAAAATTGCAAGTAGACTATTGCCTTGACCACATAAAGCTTGAAATTTCAAAATAGGGTTACATAAAAATAATTGGATAATAATACAATTCTGAAGTAGCCACCAAGGACTTTTTAATTCTCTAACAGATCTTCAAACTAATAATTTTTTAATTAAAAAATCATCTCTTTAATGTTCACAACTTTTATTCCTTCCTTTTGCCAGTCTCGGTGAATAGCCATACCCTGTCAACCAAACCGCAATTCTCAAAATCATATTCATCTGTCAAGTAACGCTCTCCAAATATAATTCATCATCTAGTTTTCTTTGTCTTTTTCACCTCATTTTTAAATCATACTAATATTGGACAAAATGGACTTTAGAACAAAATTTGTTGCTAGAGAAAAAGGATACTTTATGGTAATAAAAGCAGGTGTACCTAATAAGAGAGCCTCAAAATACATGATGTGTAACCTGGCAGAACTGAAGGGAGAAATAGGCAGTGAGTGATAACCTGGAAGAAGCTCTAAATGAGGATATTCTGTCGGATTTTTGTTATGTTTGTTTGTTTTAATATCTTTGAGTTGTTCAATATTCCCTCTTCTTAATAGAATCCCTTTTTTGAGGAACTCATTTCACATGACTTAAATAAGGCTGACCCTAATTTTCCAACCACAGGGATGGACATATAATGTACATTTCACCAATTAGAATACCGCAGGCTCTAGAGTTAAGAAAAATCTAAGAGAGGTCAGTTAGAGAACTCAGTGGAAATTTATTGTTATGCTACCCCGCTTTATTATTATTTTTTTTGGGAAGATTTATTAAGCTGGAATGGCATGATCCATCATGCCTGCAACTGAGAAAGAATATGCATGCAAAATTAAGCCAAGCAGAGACAAATGGATTTCAAAGTACAAGAAAGCCAGAGCCTTGATAACATTATTTTGAGGTCCTGAATTATTCCTGAATCTAAGATACCTGAAGACATCTTTGTTATGTGAGCTCTTTTGCTTAAGCCTATTTGAGTCAGGATTCTATCACTTGCAACTGAAAGAGTCAAGAACAAAAAAAGCAGTTAACAATAAAAGTGTATCAGTAAACCACATGTTTGTAAACATGTATAACTAGTTATTGAGCAGGGATATACAGATTAAATCTCTTGATTTTTCTCTAATCTGTGTTTTCTGGCATGGCTGGTCATAGCTTTCTTTCCTTGGTCTGATTTCCTGAGACGATTCCATAGTTTCCTAGAAATGTTCAATTATAAGAATGTTTAGATACATATTACACTTTCAGGAAGGAAAATTTCTGGGGAAGTTTATAACAAAATTCCAGTCTCTTGATTTGATTTAAATATCTTTCTTCTTACAGCTCAGGCCAGGCCCGTGTCTCTGAGCCTGTAGTAGGGGAGGGACCATGTTCTCAACTTTCAGATTTTCTTCTTACCCTTTCTGTTTTTGTAATTCTCTCTTGGCTGATAGTAAATGGCCAGTGTGTTCTCCATTATAGCAGGCTTCTAAATGCTGCTCTCTCATGGATAACTTTTCTGTCCCTTTTTTTTTCCTTTCGAGTTCTCCAGCCAATATCTCTAAACATTGTTCACTGAGATTGTTTCAGGTTATTGTTTGATGACATGGGTAACGTGCTTTCCAGCTGACCTAGAGTGTCATCCTTTCAGTCTTTGTCCACAGGGATCCATCCTGTTAAGATCCACTCACCCCGAGCACTTTTCAAAGTATGATCCCATAGAGACAGCCCAAGCTCACTTTTAAAGGAAAGTCATGCCTCATTTCCATGCCAGCATCTGGGTAGTCTGCTGCCCCCCAGGCTCCAATCCCCTTCCTTGTCCTGCCATGGAAAGCAGCTCCAGCCAGGCTTTTATCTTCTTATTTTTCCAGTTTGGCAGCAGACACCAGTATCTATTTTTATGTACACTGTCAAACTTCAGGGGACACAAATAAATTCCTCCTAAATGTCAAGTGCTCCCAAGGCCTTCCTCATCCAACTCTGATGTACTGACTAAGCCTAAAAATGTCTGCAAGTTGAAGGTATTCAATCGGAGCAGACAATCTGGTGTCTCTTCTTTTGCAGACATTCAGAATCTCTACGAAGGTCTCTTTGAGAGCTCACCTTTCTTGGTTAGGTGGGGAGAGCCCTCTTTCCTTTTCTTCATGTGCATTTCCCCCTAGTAACGGTAGTAGTCCCTAGGCATATAATTCTCTCCAACTTACATCTCTTTTCGGGAACTCTTGTCTATCACTTACATTGGATAGATGGAGAAGGTAAGTGAAAGAAATATGTTCCAGTTTGATCTCCCCTTAGTAAACACTAGAGGGATTGCTGGCTGCTCTTTAGAAGAAGAAGCACTTACTGGTAGTGATGGTCTTCAATGTGTTTAACAGCTCCTATGGCAGCTCGTTAGATAGATTCAGACCACAATGTTGAAACAGTATTCTGCCAAGGCCTAGAATTTCACCCTTTGTTTTCTGAACCATTAGGAAATCAAGGGGTTCCAAGTAAGAGGCTAAGGCAGTAGAGTGATGGGGCTTGGGAAAGTGGCTGTTTATCAGTTCTCTAGAATTATTTCTATGTTTTAGCAACCAAGTGCCTGAGAGCCCTACCTATTGTCTGTTCTCCTGAGCATTATTTGCAAGCCCTTTTCATTAAGAAACAGGGGTAAAGCACAACATGTACTTGAAAAGAATCGAAACTTGAACTGAAATCTCCAGATAATAAAAAAAAGTTTATTCCACATTTTGTTGGAGCTAATGTCCAAGAAATGTTTGGCAAACTTAACTGAGTTAAGGTCAGAGCCTTGGGAGGGGAACTGCTGAAGAAGTAGTAGGCATGAAGGGAGAAGGAAATCAGGAGAATGTGACAAACAGAAAACAAGAGTTTTATGAAAAGTAGACCATTTGCAGCAAAGAAGACAAAGACACTGAAGGTGAAGGAAACATCCTTATTTTTAATGATGGACTTCGTAAGAAAATTCTTAGAATGGTGGTGAAGCTGAAAGTGAGAAAAGAGAGATAAGAATGTAGAAGAGGTGAAATGAAGAAATAAAAGTGACAGATGCAGGCAGTTCACGTGGGGAGTTACAAGGATGGGAAGAAGTTGGTTGGTAGCGAGAAAGGTATATGAAACAAGAAAGCTTGCTGGGAAGTGTTTTGTTTTTGTTTTTCAAACGTAAGTATGTTTAAAGGCAGAAGAGTAGGAGTTGGCTGAGAATAAGTGGCCGTGACTGTGAAGAAAATATAAAGCATAGCCCCTTTGCATCTGGAAGGCCTGAGCTCACAAAGATCAGATAGGCTTTGGGAAACAGGAATTTCACTTTCCTTCCAAGACTGGATGGTAGCCTCCAAGTATTTACCAGGGTGTGAAAAAGGAGTGAGTATGAGAAAAATTGTAGCTTGAGCCAGTAAATGCCTATCTTCTGAGTCAAGAGGCAAGAAGATTATTGAGAATGGCAGAGAGAAAGGAGAGGTCTGGAATATTTTGCAAAGGGTGGGAGAGAACTTGCAGAATTGAATTACCAGTTACCAGGGTGGGTTTCAGCTAGAGTCAACACCAGATTGTTTGGTGAACAGACCCCTATTCTCTGAGGCTCAGGAAAAGAAAGAGAGAGAGAGATGTTGGTGGATTTCCTTTTGGGAAAGGAACTGATATAGCTTAATGGTTAGGCACAGTTAGGGTGAGGAGGAGAAAATAGCACAGAGCTGAGTGGCTGTGAGTCCCGGCTGAGGAGAGAATCCAGAGAATGAACAGGATGAAGCTAGGGGTTCTGAATAAGATGGCAGGCTTCATTTATATAGGAAGCAGGTTGTCTAACCAAAAATGAGGGGAGGGATTGAAATGCTGTTTATTGTTTTGAAAGGGGAATGGGCTCCATGGATGTTGAGGTCCTGGGAAGCCTTGCTGAATTGTGACTGGTGTGGGAAGTTAGGAAGAACTGAAACTTGTCATTAGCTTGGCTTTTGATCTGAAATAAGTCTTGAAAGAGCTATATGCTGGAGAAATCAAGAGGAGTGGCCCTGGAATCAGACAGTAGTGGAGCCACACCAACATATGCAAATATGTGTGTGTTCCCTTGCTTTTGAAAGCAAACATTTTGTTTTCAGCAAACAGCTTGCATCTTGTGCTTTCTTAATTAAAAAAAAAAAAAGTTGGGGAGAAAAGTACATACACAAAACAGCCTGTCACTGCTGGCTTCACAGAGGAGGAAGACAGGTCCTTGAGTGTTTTCCAGTAAGCAGCTCCCTAAGCTGGTTCTCACACGAGAAAGAAACTCAGAGTAACAAAAGGTGCCCATGAAAGGTTCTTTTAGACTAAAATTTGGTGGAGATTTAAAGAGGGCAAAAGTTCAAATGAGAAGGAGCCACTGCCAAGTAGGCAGAAATCTTAGCCAAGGGGAAGGAAAAGGGGCCGCTGGTTTAAAATGCAAGTAACCATGGCGAGCCAACCGTTCAATGCTAGAATCTGGTTAAGAAGTAATATCACACAGAGCTGTGATTGTTTATTCAAAGCAGGCCATGAGAGAACAGTTGTCTCCAATGGGTACTTGCACAGCTTGGATTCAAAATTCTAAGTACATTTTTAAAAGCATCCAGCGTTTCTCCCTGACCCATTTGGTATTAAGCAAAAAAGAAAAGAAAGCACAAAGTTTATTCTCAGTGTCTCTTGTGGGTTTAAGACAGCTTTACATATGGAAAAGCGTTTTGGTGTCAGCTGTTGAACTGGTTTCTTGCTATTCTGCTTTCAGTTGCCATTGGAAACTTTGGCTGGCTGTGTGGTAACATCACCCATTTCCCAAGGTTCAGAAACCAATGCCCCTCTGAAGGGAAGCAGAGCATGTCTTTCTTTTCAAGTACATGTTGTGCTTTGCCCCTGTTTCTTAGTGAGAAGGGCTTGAAAACAGCTAAGGGACTGTGGGAATAAAGATGAAGTGTTGAAATGCATGATGAAGATAAGCGTGATACAATGTAACAAGAGGTTCTGCAATGTCCAGAAACACATCTTCACGTAAAGGCCAAGTCTTCCATCCTAGATTTTCCATTTGCTGTTGTCACCACCATACAGACTGTAGATAGAGGCTGTTATCCTTTCTGTGTAAATGAAATAGTATTACTCGAGCAACAGCTTTCAGAAGGGAGAGTCAGTGGGCTTCTGTTGCTCCTTGAAATTTATGCAAGAGCTCCTATGTCACTTTGCCTGTGCATTTTTTTTTTCTGGGACAATATGTCCATAACTTTCCTCAAATCATTAGAGTGATCCATTACCCAAAACACATTGAGAACCAAGCAACTAAAGTATCACCAAATGAAGTGCATTGGCTACACTCTCACATATGGAAAGAATGTAACCTAATGGTTTCAATTATGACAATGCAGCAATATGGACAGTGCACTGGGAAAACTTTCTCCCTTGTTAATGGATACAACATGGTCAAGGAGAGGAAATTTCCAAGAGAAGATTGACTCTCTGCTGGCTGGCAGCTGGGAGAAGTGGTGTTACAGTGAGCAGATTATACCTCAGCTTTAAAAAAGAATGTGTCATGTCTGTGTTCTCTTTTTATATCTTGAGCTATCAGGGAGTCTGAGAGATACAAAGAGAATCTGCATTGTCAGGAAAGAAAGAGGTGTGCTTCAGAGCTCAACCTGATGATTTCACAGACCAATTTAGAGCTAAAGGGAAGGGCAGCCTCATCATGTAGTCTAGTTCAAAAAGGTAGTCTAGCATAGTTTTCTGGCACATAAAATATAGCATCTGGAATCAGACTACATGGATTTGAAACCAGATCCATTAAGCAGTAGATATGATAGTCATGTATTAGTTACATATCATCTCTGTGCCCAAGTTTCCTTGTCCTTAAGGTAGAATTACGATAGTACAACCAGTACTTACTGTTTTAGTCTGCTCTGGGCTACCGTAACAAAATACTAGGTGGTATGGCTTAAACAGCAGAAAGGTATGTTTTTTTTTTTTTTCAAAGTTCTGGAGGCTAGGAAGTCCAAGATCAAAGTTCTGGCTAATTTGGCTTTAGGTGAGGGCTCTTTTTCTGTCTTACAGATGGCCACCCTCTCACTGTATGCTTACATGGCCTAAGAGCATGAGGTGCAGAAAGAGAAGACTCTCCAATGTCTCGTCCTTATACGGAAATTAGTCGTATCTGATCAGGATCCCACACTTATGACTTTATTTAACATTAATTACTTCCCTACAGGCCCCATCTCCAAATACAGCCACACTATGGGGATAGGGCATCTACCTATCAATTTAGGGCACATACATTTAATCTTTAACACGCATTATTCACAGATTCCATATTTGCAAATTTGTCTGCTCACTACAGTTTATTTATAACTCCAAAATCAATACTTGTGGTACCTTCATGGTCATTTGAAGACGTGCAGAGAGCTGTGAAAAATTTTATTCACCTGATAAACATGCTCCCAGCTGAGGTCAAACACGGTGATGCTCTGCTTTCTGGTTTCAGCTCACATGCTATAGACACAGGTCCTTTCCACGGTCTAGTTAATGCCACTTTTTCACATTTTTGAGCTTTTCTGTTGGTGATTTCACTGCCTAAAATGGCCCCGTGTAGTGCCAAAGTGCTGTCTGTATAGTGTTTCTGTGTGCAAGAAGGCGGTGGTGTGTTTTATGGAGAAACTACATCTGTTAGATAAGTTTAATTCAGGCAGGAGTTACAGTGCTGTTGGCCATGAGTTGAATGTAAATAAAATAACATTATATATTACATGAGATGTCTTTAAACACAAGCACACGTAAAACAGTGTTGTCTATTATTCAGTTGATGAAAATGCTGTGACCAGGGACTCACAGGAAACTGACTTTTTTCTAGGAGCAGCAGTCCAGTGCAATGTTTGTAAAGAACATATGTACTGTGAATAATGAAAATTGATTGAATATGACTCATCAAGCTATTATGAAGATTAAATAAGATTTTATACATAAAGTTCTTATTAGACTGCTGTCTTCGTTCATGCTGCTATAACAAATACCATAGACATAGGATAGCATAAACAACATTTATTTTCCATTTTGGAGGCAGGAAATCCAAGGTCAAGCTACTGGCTTGACACGGTTTGGATCTACGTCCCATGGAAATCTCACATTGAATTGTAATCCCCAGTGTTGGAGGTGGGGCCTGGTGGGAGGCGATTGGATCAGGGTGGGTGAGGGGGTCGTTTCTCAAGAATGGTTTAGGACCATCTGCCTAATGCTGTTCTCCCATGATCTGGCTGTTTAAAATGGTGACGCACACCCCACCTTCTCTCTCGCTCCTGCTCCAGCTGTGTAAGACAGGCCTGGTTCCCCTTTGCCTTCCACCATGATTGGAAAGTTCCTGAGGTCTCTGCAGAAGCAGAAGCCGCTGTGCTTCCTGTGTAGCCTGCAGAACCATGAGCCAATTTAACCTCTTTTCCTTATGAATTACCCAGTCTAGATTTCTTTATAGCAGTGTGGGAACAAGCGAACACAGAGCTGACTTGCTTCCTTGTGAAGACCTGCTTCTAAGTTTGCAGATAGGGCCTTCTTGCTGTATTCTTACATGGCAGAGGAAGAGAAAGACCCTCTATCTCTTGTAAGACCCATGAATCCCATTCATGAGGGCTGCATCCTCATGACCTAATTACCTCCTGAAGTCCCTACTTTCTAAGGTCGTCATATTGGGAATTAAGTCTTCAACACATAAATTTTGGGAAGGAAACAAGCATTCAGTTCATACCAACTGCTTAACTCATAGTAAATGTTCAATATATGCCCTATATTACTATATTCTCAGTACTAAAACATTACTATATTCTCAGTACTAAAACAGTCAAAGATCCCCCCCACAGTTGAAAACAATAACAAAATATTAAGCAACACTCACTGAAAGTGTTATATAGTTAGGCTTTATAGTCAGGCAGAAAAAAATGTATTTATTTCTATGTGTTGTCTACCATTTATAGGGTAGGGTAGACAGAAGTATCCAAAAGTGCTTACATTTTAGCAGTAGATTATGGCTTAACTTGTATTAATTAGTTTACTCATTATTCATTTACATCATCTGTAAAACATTTACTCTGCATATTCATGTCGTGAAGTAAATGCTGTAGGCATGCTAATATGAATAAATCTTGCATATAACTAAATAAATAAAGATACGGGATACGCAGTGGCTTGATGGAAATGTAAACAAGATATTAAAGGCATGTAGCAATGGGATCGATTCCCTGAGAGTTTTCACAGCATTTTCCTGGGAACTTCCTGGTCTTAACACCAAGCTGATGTTTGTGATAAAATAGGAGGAAAGCAGCAGCTTTGATAAGGTCCATGGGCCAGGACCAGGTTGGCCAGGATGATATGTTAGCACTCCGTTCCCTGCATTGATTAGACTATAAAACTATCATCCATAAAGCTTTTTGATTAAGAGCATAGGTCTTGGAGCCAAGTCTGGCTGTTTTCAAGTTTCAGTATTTCCCACTACCAGCTCTGTGACCTTGAGCAAGTTACTTAATTTCTCTATGACCCAGTTTCCATAGTATACAAAACGAGGGTAATGATAGTGCCTTCTAGCATTTCTAGATTAAATATTTGACAAGCACTAGAACTGTGTCTGGTACCTAATATACTTTACTTCAGTATTTAACAACTAATTAAGTGACCTGAATATCCCACACCAGACACTTAGTAGTAGTCAAATAAAATGAGTAACAATTGTTGAATGAAAAAGTAAAAAGTAAAAGACTTTGGAAAATTCTAGGAGGACAGAAAATATAAAGGCATGACTTAAAAAGAGCTAATTTGATAGTTAAGATACTTTAGATTGCTGCTGCCCTGCATAAAAGCTTCTAATACTTGACTCATTAAATATTTAAAATACTTAAAAGTCCGAATCTTATAGGGCAGCATATTGACAAGAAAAGGACAGGGTTTGTGGTAGCAACATAAACACCCCCAAATCTCAGTGGCTTGGAAACAAAAGTGTATTTCTTTCTCTAGCAAAGTCTGATGAAAGAGTTCTCATCTATTTGATCACTGAGAAATTCAGACTGGGTTTATCTTGTGATACTATCATCTCATGTCACCCTGGGTGTGAAGAGAAGAATGGAGAAGGGAAATCGATTCTTAGTTGCCATGGCCTAGATGTGACATATGTCATTTCTGCTCACAGTCCATTCCTCAGCACTGTTGTGTCCCAAATGCAGCTGAGGGCTGGAAAATGTAGGGCACATACGGATATGCAGTGAGCTGCTTTCTCAGCCCCATATGGCATGCAAGGACCTCAGTAATCTGAGTGACTATTTCCACTTTGTCTTTCAAACCCAGAGGAGGCTTGAGGTCTCATAACACTTACAAATAATCACTCTATGTATGGAACAGGCTTTCATCACAGTGAAGTCTGGTAATGGTACTGCTTGCTAGATTCTGACTCTATGGGAGAGACAAATATAGAATATGGCTTCTGCCTTTGAAGAGCTTAGAATATGGTTAAGGAAATAGGAAGGTAAAAGTAGAAGGCAATGTAGAATTAATTGCAACTCAGTACCAGAGGTAAGCTAGCTTGGTTTTAGTACAAAGACCTTGAGATCTGGAGTCAGACAGTCCTGAGCCCCCAAGTTCACTACTTGCATTATTTTAAACAAGTCACTTAATCTCTATGTGTGTGTTTGTGTGTGTATACACATAAACCTACATATATATACAGAGTGAGAATCCAAAAATGTGATATCAAAAATGCTCCCAATTCCAGTATTATTTTTTTAATTGCATTTTAGGTTTTGGGGTACATGTGAAGAACATGCAAGATTGTTGCATAGGTACACACGTGGCAGTGTGATTTGCTGGCTTCCTCCCCATTACCTATACCTGGCATTTCTCCCCATGCTATCTCTCCCCAACTCCCCACCCCCCTACTGTCCCCCCCATTTCCCCCCGACAGACCCCAGTGTGTGATGCTCCCCTCCCTGTGTCCATGTGTTCCCATTGTTCAACACCCACCTATGAGTAAGAACATGCAGTGTTTGATTTTCTGTTCTTATGTCAGTTTCCTGAGAATGATGGTTTCCAGGTTCATCCATGTCCCTACAAAGGACACGAACTCATCGTTTCTTATGGCTGCGTAGTATTCCATGGTGTATATGTGCCACATTTTCCCTGTCTAGCCTGTCATCGATGGGCATTTGGGTTGGTTCCAGGTCTTTGCTATTGTAAACAGTGCCGCAATGAACATTTGTGTGCATATGTTCTAATAGTAGAACGATTTATAATCCTTTGGATATGTACCCAGTAATGGTATTGCCGGGTCAAATGGAATTTCTGTTTCTAGGTCCTTGAGGAATCACCACCCTGTCTTCCACAATGGTTGAACTAATTTATGCTCCCACCAACAGTGTAAAAGTGTTCTTATTTCTCCACATCCTCTCCAGCATCTGTTGTCCCCAGATTTTTTAATGATAGCCATTCTAACTGGCGTGAGATGGTATCTCAATGTAGTTTTGATTTACATTTCTCTAATGACCAGTAATGATGTGCATTTTTTCTATGTTTGTTGGCCTTGTGTATATCTTCTTTTGTAAAGTGTCTGTCCGTATCCTTCACCCACTTTTGAATGGGCTTGTTTGTTTTTTCCCTGTAAATCTGTTTTAGTTCTTTGTGGATTCTGGATATTAGCCCTTTGTCTAAATTGCAAAATAGGGTAGATTGCAAAAATTTTTTCCCATTCTCTTGGTTGCCTATTCACTCTAATCACTGTTTCTTTTGCTGTGCAGAAGCTGTGGAGTTTGATTAGGTCCCATTTGTCTATTCTGGCTTCTGTTTCCAGTGCTTTTGGTGTTTTGGTCATGAAGTCCTTGCCTATGCCTATGTCCTGAATGGTTTTGCCTAGATTTTCTTCTAGGGTTTTTAGGGTGTTAGGTCTTATGTTGAAGTCTTTAATCTACCTGGAGTTAATTTCAGTGTAAGGTGTCAGGAAGGGGTCCAGTTTCTGCTTTCTGCACATGGGTAGCCAGTTTTCCCAACACCATTTATTAAACAGGGACTCCTTCCCCATTGCTTGTTTTTGTCAGATCTGTCAAAGATTAGATGGTTGTAGATGTGTGGTGTTGCCTCCGAGGCCTCCGTTCTGTTCCATTGGTCTATATCTCTGTTTTGGTACCAGTCCCATGCTGTTTTGATTACTGTAGCCTTGTAGTATAGTTTGAAGTCAGGTAGTGTGATACCTCCAGCTTTGTCCTTTTTGCTTAGAATTGACTTGGATATGCAGGCTCTCTTTTGGTTCCATATTAAGTTTAGGTGTTTTTTTCCAGTTCTGTGAAGAAGATCATTGGTAGCTTGATGGGGATAGCGCTGAATCTGTAAATTACTTTGGGCAGTATGGCCATTTTCACAATATTGATTCTTCCTAACCATGAACATGGAATGTTTCTCCATCTGTTTGTGTCCTCTCTTATTTCCTTGAGCAGTGGTTTGTAGTTCTCCTTGAAGAGGTCCTTCCTTTACGTTCCTTGTTAGTTGTATTCCTAGGTATTTTATTCTCTTTGTGGCAATTGTGAATGGCAGTTTGTTCTTGATTTGGCTCTCTTTAAGTCTGTTGTTGGTGTATAGAAATGCTTGTGATTTTTGCACATTGATTTTGTATCCTGAGACTTTGCTGAAGTTGCTTATCAGTTTCAGGAGATTTTGGGCTGAGACGATGGGTCTTCTAAATGTACAATCATGTCGTCTGCAAATAGAGACAATTTGACTTCCTCCTTTCCTATTTGAATACCCTTTATTTCTTTTTCTTGCCTGATTGCTCTGGCTAGAACTTCCAATACTGTATTGAATAGGAGTGGTGACAGAGGGCATCCTTGTCTAGTGCCAGATTTCAAAGAGAGTGCTTCCAGTTTTTGCGCATTCAGTATGATATTGGCTGTTGGTTAAGTGCTGACATGATACCACAGTGGAAAATTCTGTACATAAGTACTCAATACAACTTGGTTTCAGGTACAAAATTAATACAAATATTGTATGAAATTGTCTTCAGGCTGTGTAGAAAGTACAAAAACCATAAATCAATTTTTCGTTTAGACATGTGTCCTTTCCCCAATATATATATCTGCAAATATTCCAAAATTTGAAAAAAAGTACAAATCCAAAATACTTCTGGTCCCAAGCATTTCAGACAAAGAATATTCAATCTGTATGTATTGTTAATAACTCAGTGACTCAAGAAGTAGTGGCTGCTGTTGTTTTTAATAAAAACCTTAATAAATAAATTTATTTTTTTCAGACATGGGATAAAATAGGACATTATCCCAGTTACCCTTTTAAAACCTGTGTTGAACAGCAGAAGCAAAGGTAAAGATATTACTCATTTAGTCTGAAAGAATTTCTTCCAGATTATATGGTTGATCGGTATCTCTCACAAGTGGCTTGTTACTCAGTCTCCCTCAGTAGAAACACAAACCATGATAACTCAGAACCTAAGCTTAAAAGATGTTTCCTTCTACGTTTCAGGGAAAAAAGGGCCACAAAAGGTACATCCAGCAAGACTGCAGTAGCATTTGGTTAGGTATGCCTCTGCAGTGGTAAGCAGCACATTTATGCCTCGCTGGAGGTACTGACACTGGTACCCACAGTGCCTTTAACACCCTTTGGGAGCCATGCAGTTGGGATGATGGGGGCTGGGAAGGCATATAAAATATGAAAGTAACCAATGAACTTCTCATGTTAGCAAATACCTCCCCACTTTCTAACCTCCACATCCTTAGGTATGGGGGACTTCCTTTTCACAAGTCCATTACTACAGGTTTCCAAATCATAGTTTACTGAATTATTTCAAAACTGACTGAGAGTTTGTTATCCACTTGGCTCTCCTGATTTACAGAGTCAATTCAGAATAGCAGATGTTTTGTTTCTTTCCCCAAGCACTATCTACCCCAGATCAGAGGCCCTGGGAACTGACAGAGGTGTCGACAGATTTCCCATATACATCCTGATTCATGATAAAGGAAGCCTGGCTGAATAAAGCTCTCACTCTCTGGTATCACACTACTAACTGTGACAAACATCAGTAGATCCTTTTTTTCCTACTATCGTGAATAAGAATATCATTTTACCATTTCTCTCAGAGCATAGAAGCAAATAGAAAGGAAGAATCCCATCATTTTCATTGCATAAAGTTACCTTGGGCTTTGTTCACCAGAGAGTTCAACTTTACTAAGTAATTCTCTATAGACACGAATGATAGAAGAGGAGATTATTATCGATCTGTTGGCCCTCCTAGCTTTTGTCCAGCCCTTATTGTCTTTTCAATCCAGATCCATCTGATTGCTTTAGTGATGCTCATCACCAAATATGAGCGCATTCCCAGGCCCAGGAGCCACTTACCACACTGAGGCAGAATGACACAGGGTATTTTGCCTTGGAGCATTTCAGCAAAGTGGGGCTGGAATAAAATGCTTAAGGTCAAAGCCATGGCATCTGTAGCTGGGAAAGGGCCAACGGAGATCGTTTTTATCTTCTACTGTACACATGCAGTCTATTCATCATCAGGCATAAAGACCTTTACTGAACAGCCAGGAATATCACTGAGAGCAGAGCTCTGGGCTCTGCTGTCAGAGTTGCGGTTTGTATTATTTTGCCTTGTTTTTCCCTGCAACCTCATATAAAGCTTTTACAGTCTTGGGCGAAGCTTTGCTTGGATTTTCATGTCAAGAAGACATTTCAAACAGAAGTTGGGACAGGAAGGAGGGACTTTTGAGCATTATTATTTCTGACTTCCAGTTTGTAGAATCCACAGGAAATATTTTTTGGGGAAATGAATATGGTTGCCAAGTTGTATAAAGTTAATTAGAAAATAAAATAATTGTTTTCTGTCAAACCACATCCACTTAAACCCCATGTGAAAAACCCATCTCTAATTCTCTTCTGACATTCTTTTCAGTATGAGCAGAATTACAGATTATTAAATAGAGACAGTTTGGAATAAAAACCTTTTCATTGCTAAAAATTACCTTTCACTTAATTTGTAAAGTCCACCTGGCTTTCTCCAGGCCCTATTATAGAATGGAAATTGTAGCTATACTTAAATCCTTTTGATTACACTCAGGTCCAATAGGTTGTAAAAAGTAAGAGAAACACTTACATCTTACATCTTAGCCTGAGTTCAATTCTAGGCTGTAAAACAAAAAAACAGAAAACCACCCTATGTCATTTATATCTCAGGACTTCATTTTCTTCATCAATAAAAATACAGTCGAACAAAATTGCTTCTGAAGTCCTCTCTTTTTCTGAAAGTGTCTTTTCCTTGGTAGTGTTTCCTTCAAGTAACATTTGCACTATGTATTTACTATTTCTCTATATTGATTTTGAGGCTACTCTTTTAACTAAAAACACACTTACCTTTTCCTTTACGAGTGTAATAGAGGCCAAAATGGAGAAAGTGACATGACCTTCGCCCCTTAAAAATCATGTTATCCTGAACAATTTCTGGGCTGTGCTCATAATCTACTTGTGATTATTCCTCTTATTTCATTTAAGATTTGGCAATAAGAAAGAAGGTGCCTATTATATTTTCATTCTCTTCCCTGCCCATTTTCATTTAACAATGCACTGCTATGCTATCATGTACTTACTTTGTAATTTACTGTTAATCTTTGTGACGCCATCATGATCAGCATTTCAGAGCATGTTTGAAAGATGCCCTGTTTCATGCCATTTTTGTACAGTAAAATGCATTTTGATGTTATCCTTTTTCAAGGTCACTAAAGCACACTCATAACAGGTCATCATGATCTCATAAGATAAGAGAAGCCCAGAAGCATCAGACTACATATCCCAACTTAAAAAAAAAAAATAAGGATCTGATTTTGCCTTTCAGATTCAAATAACTGGTTTCATCCTGCACTTCTTCAGTGTTTGAAGGAAATATATAATAAGGTATTAAAATACAGCGTCAGAATTCTGCTCCTCAAAAGTTGGTGTAGTGTTCTTACTTTCCTGAGAAATAAAGAGAAGGGGGCAGTAATCCACATTTATTAAGCCCCTTCTATCATATATTCCAGATGCCATGTTCAGTGCATAATAAACACTTTTGCTTCTAATCCCTAAGTGTATGGTAGTATGCTTATGCAACAGATGAGAGCTAAATGTTTGCAAATATTTTGGAAATTGCTGCATGTTTTACAAAAAGGAAATACACGTCTTTTGGAGTTTGTTCTCCCACTGTCTGTCATTTCACAAGGAGTACCAAGGTTCAAATATTTTTCCTTCTTCCAAGGGATCTTTACTGAGCCAACCATAATGGAGCCTATAATTTATGAGCCCAAAGTCCTTCTCTGCTGTAAAAGCATCTACTTGCCCTACACTTCTGTGATAAAAGGGGACACAGTTCCTTCCTTCTTTCCCTCCTTCCCTCCTTCCTCCTTTCCTTCTTCCTTCCTTCCCTCCCTCCCTCCCTCCCTCTCTCCCTCCTCCCTCCGTCTTTCTTTTGTTCCTTTATTTCTTTTCCATTTATTTAAAGACTATGTTTTTAGAAGATTTAAAGTTCACAGCAAAGTTAGGAGGAATGTACAGAGATTTTCCATATGACCTTTGCCCCCACACATGCATAGTCTCCCTTCTTATCTACATCCCCCTTCTGAGTGGTACATTTGTTAGAATTATTAAGCCTACATTGACACATCATTATCACCCAGAGTCCATAGTTTATATTAGGGTTCACATTGTATAGTCTGTGGGTTTGAAGAAACGTATAGTGACATATATCCACCATTATAGTATCATGTAGAATACTTTCACTCCCCTAAAAATGCTCTGTGCTCTGCCTATTCATCCCACAAACCTCCCACCCCCAGCTCCTGCCAACCACTGATCTTTTTACTGTCCTCATAGCTATGGCTTTTCCTGAATGTCATATAATTGGAATAATAACTATGTATCTTTTCCACATTGTTTTCTTTCACTTAATTATATGCATTTAAGTTTCCTCTGTGTCTTTTCACAGTTTGATAACCAATTTCTTTTTAACACCAAGTAACATCCCATGGTCTGAATGTACCACAGTTTCTCCATTTACCTACTAAAGGACATTTTGATTGCTTCCAAGGTTTGGTAATCATGAATAAAACTGCTATAAATAGCTGCGTACCAGTTTAGTCCACAAACATACGTGTGGACATAAGTTTTCAACTCTTTGAGTAAATACCAAGGAGAGTAATTGCTCGCTCATATGGTAAGAATCTGTTCAGTTTGGTTAAGAAACTTCTGTTTTCCAAAGTTGCAATACCTTTTGTATTCCCACCAGCAATGACTGACAGTACCTGGTGTTTCACATTCTTGTCAGCATGTGGTGTTGTCAGTGTTCCAGATTTTGGCCATTTGAATAGGTGTGTATTACTCTCTCATTGTTTCAATTTGTATTCTCCTGATGACATAGGAAGTGGTACATATTTTCATATGCTTATTTGTCACCTGTATATCATCTTTGGTCAAATGTGTATTGGAGTCTGGTTTTTTTCTTTAAATCAGGTTGTTTTCTTATTGTTGAGTTTTCAAGTTTTTGATATATTTTGATACATATAAACAATATATCAAAATAGATGATATATATTTATATATTAATTTTTTTGATATAAAAATAGTTGCAAGAAGACTCATGATAAAGACCTATATAATAGTACTAATAGGACTGTATAATAGTCCTTTGTAACATTTGTCTTTTTGCAAATATTTTCTCCCAGTCTGTGGCTTGTCTTCTTATTCTCTTTTCATTGTATTTAACCAGAAGTTTTTTTTTGTAGCTTACCAATTTTTATCTCATAATTTATGACTTGTATTTTATTCAAAAAGTCATTACCATACCTGAAGTCTTTTTTATTTTCTTTGATGTTACCTTTTAAGATTTTCATAGTTGTTCTTTTTTTCATTTAGGTCTATGATCCAATTTTGTGTTGATTTTTGTAAAGTGTGTATGGTCTTTGTCTAGTTCATTGTTTTGCATGTGGCTGTCCAGTTCTAGCACAGTTCACTGAAAGACTGTCAGTTGCCTGCCTTTGTTTTGGGACTATTTTGGGGCTCTCAGTTCTCTTCTATTGATCTATTTCTTTATTCTTTAGCCAATATGACATTATGGTTGGTTTCTATAGCTTCATATTAAGTACCGAAGTCATGTAGTGTCAGTTCTCAGACTACATCTTCCTTCTGCTTCAATTTTGCATCAGTAATTCTGGGTTTTTGCCTCTCCATAAGAACATTACAATCATTTTGCTGATATCAACAAAATAACTTGCTGGGATATTGATAGGATTGCATTGGATCTATATATCAATTGGGGAGTAGCTGAAGTCTTGAAAATATTGAGTCTTCCTAACTGTGAACGTGGAATAGCTCTCCATTTATTTAGTTCTTTCTTGATTTCATTAATCAGAGTTTCAATGTTTTCCTTATATATATCTTACATATATTTTATTATATTAATAATTTATTTTGGGGGATGCAAATATAAATGGCATAGTGTTTAAAATCTAGAATTTCCCTTGTTCATTGCTGGCATATAGGAAAGCAATTGACTTTTGTATATGAACCTTATATCCTACAACTTTGCCATAATAGTGTAACAGTGTTTTTGTTTCATCAGTTTTTAAAGAACTTTTTTCATAAATGATTATGTCATCTGCAAACAAAAACAGTTTTTTTTCCTTTCCTGTCTGTATGCTTTTTTGTTTCCTTTCCTTGTATTCTTAAATTAGCTAGTACTTGAACATAATGCTCAAAAGTAGTGGTGAGAGAAGACATCCTTGTGTTCCTCTAATCATCAAGTCATTGGAGAAGATTCAGATTTCTCCTCATTAATTAAGATGTTAGCTGTAGGTTTTTGTAGATTTACCTTTAAATTTCTCAAGTTGGAAACATTCCAGAGTTTTCATCATAAATGGGTATTGGATTTTTAAATTATTTTTTCTGCATCTATTGATATGACCATGTGATTTTTCTTTATTACAATGTTATGTGATAGAATATATTGATTGATTTTTTATTATACTTTAAGTTCTTGGGTACATGTGCAGATTGTGCTGGATTGTTAAATAGGCATATACATGCCATGGTGGTTTGCTGCATCCATCCCCCATCACCTACATTAGATATTTCTCAGAATGTTATTCATCCCCAATCCCCCTACCCCATGCTGTACATGCCCTAGTGCCCCCACCCCCGCAGCAGACCCTGGTGTGTGATGTTCCCCTCCCTGTGTCCATGTGTTCTCATCGTTGAACACCCACTTATGAGAACATGCAATGTTTGGTTTTCTCTTCTTGTGTCAGTTTGTTGAAAATGATGGTTGCTAGCTTCATCCATGTCCCTGAAAAGGACGTTAACTCATCATTTTTTATGGCTGCATGGTATTCCATGGTGTATATGTGCCACATTTTCTTTATCCAGTCTATCATTGATGGTCATTTGGGTTGGTTCCAAGTCTTTGCTATTGTAAACAGTGCCGCAGTGAACATACATGTGCATATGTCTTTATAATAGAACAATTTAAAATCCTTTGGGTAAATGCCCAGTAATGGGATTATGGGTCAAATGGTATTTCTATTTCTGGATCCTTGAGAGATTACCACACTGTCTTCCACAATAGTTGAACTGATTTATACTCCAAGCAACAGTGTAAAAGTGTTGCTATTTCTCCATATCCTTTCCAGGATCTGGGGTCTCCAGATTTTTAATGATCACCATTCTAACTAGTGTGAGATGGTATCTCAATGTGGTTTTGATTTGCATTTCTCTAATGATCAGTGATGGTGAGCATTTTTTCATGTGTTTGTAGGTTGTATAAATGTCTTATTTTGGAAAGTGTCTTTTCATGTCCTTCACCCACTTTTGAATGGGTTTGTTTTTTTCTTGTAAATCTGTTTTAGTTATTTGTAGATTCTGGGTATTAGCCCTTTGTCAGATGGGTAGATTGCAAAATTTTTTCCCATTTTATTCGTTGTTGGTTCTCTCTAATGGTTGTTTCTTTTGCTGTGCAGAAGCTCTTTAGTTTAATTAGATCCCATTTGTCTATTTTGGCTTTTGTTACCATTGCTTTTGGTGTTTTAGTCATGAAGTCCTTGCCAATTCCTATGTCCTGAATGGTATTGCATAGGTTTTCTTCTAGGGTTTCTATGGTGTTAGGTCTTATGTTTAAATCTTTAATCTATCTGGAATAATTTTTGTATAATGTGTAAGGAAAGGGTCCAGTTTCAGCTTTCTACATGTAGCTAGCCAGTTTTCCCAACACCGTTTATTAAACAGGGAATCTTTTCCCCATTGCTTGTTTCTGTCAGGTTTGTCAAAGATCAGGTGGTTGTAGATGTGTGATGTTGCTTCTAAGGCCTCTGTTCTGTTCCGTTGGTCTATATCTCTGTTTTGGTACCAGTGCCTTGCTGTTTTGATACCTGTAGGCTAGCAGTATAGTTAGAAGTCAGGTAGCATGATGCCTCCAGCTTTGTTCTTTTTGCTTAGGATTGTCTTGGCTATGTGAGCTCTTTTTTGGTTCCATATGAAATTTAAGGTGGTTTTTTCCAGTTCTGTGAAGAAGGTCCGTTGTAGCTTGATGGGGATAGCATTGAATGTATAAATTACTTTGGGCAGTATGGCCATTTTCATGATATTGATTTTTCCTAACCGTGAACATGGAATGTTTTTCCATGTTTCTGTGTCTTCTCCTATTTCCTTGAACAGTGGTTTGAAGTTCTCCTTGAAGTGGTCCTTCATGTCCCTTGTTAGTTGTATTCCTAGGTATTTTATACTCTTTGTAACAATTGGGAATGGGAGTTCACTCATAATTTGGCCCTCTGTTTGTCTGTTATTGTTATATAGAAATGCTTGTGATTTTTTTATACTGAGACTTGGCTGAAGTTGCCTATCATCTTAAGGAGATTTTGGGCTGAGATGATGGGGTTTTCTAAATAAACAATCATGTCGTCTGCAAATAGAGACAATTTGACTTCCTCTTCCTAATTGAATATTCTTTCTTTCTTTTGAGGGTTTTTGTTTTGTTTTTGTTTTTATTTTTCTTTGCCTGATTGCTCTGACTAGAACTTCTAATACTATGTTGAATAGGAGTGGTGAGAGACGGCATCCTCATCTAGTGCCAGATTTCAATGGGAATGCTTCCAGTTTTTACCTATTCAGTGTGATACTGGCTGTAGTTTGTCATAAATAGCTTTTATGATTTTTAGATACGTTCCATCAGCACCTAGTTTATTGAGAGATTTTAGCATAAAGGGCTGTTGAATTTTGTGTAAGGTATCTCTGCATCTATTGAGATAATCATGTAGTTTTTTTCTTTGGTTATGTTTATGTGATGGATTATGTTTATAGATTTACATATGTTGAACTAGCCTTGCATTCCAAGGATAAAGCAAACTTTATCATAATGGATAAGCTTTTGATATGCTGTTGGATTCGGTTTGCCAGTATTTTATTGAAAATTTTTGCATCTATGTTCTTCATGGATATTGGCCTGAAATTTTCTTTTTTAGTTCTGTCTCTGCCAGATTTTGGTATCAGGATGATGTTGGTCTTATTAAATGAGTTAGGGATGATTCCCTCTTTTTGTATTGTTTGAAATAGTTTCAGAAGGAATGGTGCCAGCTCCCCTTTGTACGTCTGCTAGAATTTGGCTGTGAACCTGTCTGGTCCTGGACTTTTTTTTGGTTGGTAGGCTATAAATTGCTGCCTCAAGTTCAGACCTTGTTATTGGTCTGTTTGGGGATTCAACTTCTTCCTGGTTTAGTCTTGGCACGTTGTAAGTGTGCAGGAATTTATCCATTTCTTCTAGATTTACTGGTTTATATGCATAGAGGTATTTGTAGTCATTTCTGATGGTAGTTTGTATTTCTGTGGAATCAGTAGTGATATCCCCTTTATCATTTTTTATTGCATCTAGTCAATGCTTCTCTTTCTTCTTTTTTATTAGTCTGGCTAGCAGTCTATCTATATTATTGATCATTTGAAACAACCACCTCCCTGATTTATTGATTTTTGAAGGGTTTTTTTTTGTGTTGTCTCCTTCAGTTCTGTACTGATCTTAGTTATTTCTTGTCTTCTGCTAGCTTTTGAATGTGATGTTGTTCCTTTAGTTCTTTTAATTTTGATGATAGGGTGTCAATTTTAGATCTTTCCTCACTTCTCATATGGGCACTTAGTGCTATAAATTTCTCTCTAGACACTGCTTTAAATGTGTCCCAGAGATTCTGGTATGTTTTGTCTTTGTTTTCGAAGAAAATCTTTATTTCTGCCTTCATTTCATTATTTATTCAGCAGTCATTTAGGAGCAGGTTGTTCCGTTTCTATGCAGTTGTGAAGTTTTGAGTGAGTTTCTTAATTCTGAGTTCTAATTTGATTGTGCTGTGATCTGAGAATCTGGTTGTTATGATTTCCATTCTTTTCATTTGCTGAGGAGTGTTTTACTTCTAATTTTGTGATCAATTTTAGAATAAGTGCATTGTGGTGCTGAGAGCAATGTATATTCTGTCGGTTTGGGATGGAGAGTTCCGTAGATGTGTATTAGGTCCACTTGGTCCAGATCTGAGTTCAAGTCCTGGATATCCTTGTTCATTTACTGTCTTGTTGATCTGTCTAATATTGACAGTGGATGTGTTAAAGTCTCCCACTATTATTGTGTGGGAATCTAAGTCTCTTTGTAGGTTGTTAAGAACTTGCTTTATGTGTCTGGGTGCTCCAGTATTGAGTGCATATATTTTTACAATAGTTAGCTTTTTGTTGCATTGATCCCTTTACCATTATGTAATGCCCTTTTTTGTCTCTTTTAATCTTAGTTGGTTTAGAGTCCATTTTATCAGAGACTAGTATTGCAATCCCTGCTTTTCTTTGCTCTCCACTTGCTTAGTAAATTTTCCTCTATCCCTTTATTTTGACTTTGTGTGTGTCTGTGCATGTGATATGGGTCTCCTGAATACAGCACACTGATGGATCTTGACTCTTTATCTAATTTGCCAGTCTGCATCTTTTGAATGTGGCATTTAGCCCATTTACATTAAGGGTTAATATTGTTATGTGTGAATTTGCTGGTTTCTTTTGCTCATTAGTAGATACAGTTTCTTCATTATGACAATAGTCTTTACCATATGTTTTTGCAGTGATTGGTACTGATTGTTCCTTTCCATGTTTAGTGCTTCCTTCAGGAGCTCTTGTAAGGCAGGCCTGGTGGTAACAAAATCTCTCAACAATTGCTTGTCTGTAAAGGATTTTATTTCTCCTTCATTTATGAAGCTTATTTGGCTGGATATGAAATTCTAGGTTGAAAGCTTTTTGTTTAAGGATGTTGAATGTTGGCCCCCACTCTTTTCTGGCTTGTAAGGCTTCTGAGGAGAGATCCACTGTGAATCTGATGGGCTTCCCTTTGTGGGTAACCGGATCTTTCTCTCTGGCTGCCCTAGCACTTTTTCCTTCATTTCAACCCTGGTGAATCTGACAATTATGTGCCTTGGGCTTGCTCTTCTTGAAGAATATCTTTGTGGTGTTCTCTGTATTTCCTGTATTTGAATGTTGGCCTGCCTTGCTAGGTTGGGGAAGTTTTCCTGGATAATATCCTGAAGAGTGTTTTCCAGCTTGGATTCATTCTCTCCGTCACATTGAGGTACACGGATCAAACCTAGATTAGGTCTTCTCACATAATCCCATATTTCTTGGAGGCTTTGTTCATTTCTTTTCACTCTTTTTTCTCTAATCTTGCCTTCTCATTTTATTTCATTGAGTTGATCTTCGATTTCTGATATCCTTTCTTCTGCTGGATTGATTCAGCTGTTAAAACTTGTGTGTGCTTCGCAAAGTTCTCATGCTGTGTTTTTCAGCTCCATCAAGTCATTTATGTTTTTCTCTAAGCTGGATATTCTAGTTAGCATTTTATGTAACCTGTTTTCAAAGTTCTCAGTTTCTTTGCATTGTGTTAGAACATGCTCCTTTAGCTCAGAGAAGTTTGTTATTACCCACCTTCTGAAGCCTGTTACTTTCAATTTGTCAAGCTCATGCTCCATCCAGTTTTGTTCCCTTGCTGGTGAGAAGTTGCGTTCCCTTGGAAGAGGAGAGGGGTTCTGGTTTCTGGTGATTGCATCCTTTTTTTGGTAGTTTCTTCCCATCTTCGTGGATTTATCTACCTTTGATCTTTGAAGTTGGTGACTTTCAGATGGGGTCTCTGAGTGGAAATCTTTTCTGTTGATGTTGAAGCTATTTCTTTCTGTTTTCTAGTTTTCCTTCTAACAGTTGACCCCTTTGCTGCAGGACTACTGGAGGTCCACTCCAGACCCTGCTTGCCTGAGAATCACCCACAGGGGCTGCAGAACAGCAAGGATTGCTTCCTGTTCCTTCCTCTGGTAGCTTCATCCCAGAAAGGTACCGGCCAGATGTCAGCCAGACCTCTCCTTTATGAGGTGTCTTTTTGGATATACAGGGGTTAAGGAGCCACTTGAGGAGGCAGTCTGTCTATTATCAGAGCTCAAGTGCTGTGCTGGGAGCTCTGTTGCTCCCTTCAGAGCTGCTGGGCAGGAATGGTTAAGTCTGCTGAAGTGGAACTCACGACTGCCCCTTTTCCCAGGTACTCTCTCCCAGAAAGGTGGAGCTTTAATTATAAGTCCCTGATGGACTGCTGCCATTTTTTCAGAGATCCCCTGCCCAGCAAGGAGGGAGTCTAGTCACAGTCTGCCTCCAGAGGCCTTGCTGAGCTGCCACAGGCCCCTCCCAGCTGCTGTATAAACTTTCCTGCAATTTTGTTTACACTGGCAAGGTTAGAACTGTCTTGGTAATGGAGGACACCCCTCCCCACACCAAGCTCCACAGTCCCAGGTCGAGCTCTAACTGTTGTGCTGGCTGCAGAAATCTCAAACCAGTGGGTTTCAGTTTGCTGATCTTTGTAGTGTGGGACCCACTGAGCCAGATTACTTGGCTCCTTGCCTCTGTCCCCTTTTTTTCAGGGCAGTGGGCGGTTTTGTCTTGCAGGTGTTCCAGGCACCAGCTAAAACAGCCACCCAGTTTTGTGCTGGAAACCCACAGTGCTGATATTGTCAGCACCGGTGGGAATCTCCTGGTCTGTGGGCTGTAAAGACCATGGGAAAAGTGCAGTATCTGAGCCAAAATGCCATAGTGTCCAGAAAAGGACACTCCAGTTTCCTCCCTTGTGTAGTAAGGGGGTCCTCCAGCCCCTTGCACTTCTCAAGTATGGCAGCGCTCCACCCTCCCTCATTTTGCCCTCTTTGGGCTACACCCACTGTCCAACCAGTCCCATTGAGATGAACCTGGTACCTCAGTTGGAAATGCAGACATCACTTTCCTTCTGTGTTGCTCTCACTGGGAACTGCACTCCAGAGCTGTTCCTATTTGGCCATCTTGGCAGAAGTCCAGAACAGTGATATTCAAATGTTTATTCAGTCTTGAATATCTGGGATAAATCTTACTTGGTGATGGTATATACTTCTTTTTATACACTGTTGCATTTGATTTGCCCGTTTTTTGTTTTTTGTTTTTTTTTTGTGGTTTTGTTTTTGAGAATTTTTATGTTAATGAGAGATATTGATTTGTAGTTTTCCTTCCTTTTAATACCCTGTCTTGGTTTTAGTATTAGAGTTATTCTTGCCTCATCAATGAGTTAGGAAGTATTCCCTCTGCTTCTGTTCCCTAAAGGAGAGTGTAGAAAATTGGAATAATTTCTTTCTTAAATGTGTGGTAGAATTCACCAGTGAATACACCTGGGCCCAATGTTTTGTGTTTTAGAAACTTTAAAATTAGGAACTCAAATTTTTAATAGATGGAAGTTAATTCAGACGGTGTATTATTTTTGTGGAATTTTTGGCAAATTGTATCTTTCAGGGAATTGATTAACTTCATTTAGATTATCAAACTTGAGAACATAGAGTTGTTTATATTATTCCTTTATTATCCTTCTAATATTTATGGGATCTGCAGTATTGTTCTGTGTTTCATTTCTGATGTTAGTAATTTGTATTTTTTCTCTTTTTGCATATTAGGCATAGGAAGAGGCTAATTTTATTGATCGTTTCAAAGAAACAGCTTTGGGTTTCATCGCTTTACTCTATTGATTTCAGATTTTTAATTTCATTAATTTCTGCTCTAATTTTTATTATTGCTTTTCTTCTGCTTCCTTTATATTTTATTTGCTTTTCCTGTTCTTGTTTCCTAAGGTAGAAACTTAGATTCTTGATTTCAGATTTTTCTTCTTTTCTAATATGTGCAGTCATTGCTATAAATTTCCCTCTAACCTTTGCTTTTGTACATTCCACAAATTTTGATTTGTGTTTTCAGTTTTTGTTTAGTTCAAAATATTTTTAAATGTGTCTTGAGATGTCTTCTTTAATTCATTTGTTATTTAGAAGTATGTTGTTTATTCTTCCTGTATTTTGGGATTTTCATTTATGTTTCTCATCAATTTCTAGTTTAATTCTATTTTGGTCTGAGAGAAGAACACATGTGATTTTTATTATTTTAAATGTATTAAGGTATATTTTATGGCCCACAATGTGGTCTACCTTGGTAAATGTTCTATGTGAACTTGAGAAAAATGTGTTTTCTGCTGTTGTTACATGACTTAGTCTATAGAAGTTGATTATATCCAGCTGATTGATGGTATTGTTGAATTCAGATATATCCTTGGTGCCTCTGCCTGCTGGATTTCTGTACTGATAGAGCGTATTGAAGTCTCCAACTGTAATAGTGAGTTCACGTTTTCTTTCTTGCAGCTGTATGAGATTTTGCTTTATGTAGTTCAACTGTCTGTTGTCACATTAAGAATTGTTATGTCATGGTTGGCATGGTGGCTTGTGCCTGTAATCCCAGCACTTTGCGGGGCTGAGGCAGGCAAATCATGAGGTCAAGAGTTCAAGACTAGCCTGGCCAACATAGTGAAACCCCGTCTCTACTAAAAATACAAAAATTAGCCAGGCATGGTGGCACACACCTGTAGTCCCAGCAACTTGGGAGGTTGAGGCAGGAGAATCACTTGAACCCAGGAGGTAGAGATTGCAGTGAGCCAGTATCATGCCATTGCACTCCATCCTGGGCAACAGAACAAGACTCTGTTTCAAAAGAAAAAGTCTTTTATCATTGCCTGCTTTACTGTAATGTAATGCTTCTCTTTATCTCTGATAACACTCCTTGCACACACGTGTGTGTGTGTGTGTGTGTGTGTGTGTGTATGAGCATGGTATATCTTTCTCCATCCATTTACTTTTAATCTGTGTGTCTTTATATTTAAAATGGGTTACTTGTAGATAAGATATGGTTAGGTCTTGTTTTTAATTCATTCTGACAATCTTTCTTTTTAAACTAGATCATTTAGACCATTGCCATTCAACGTGATTATTAACATTTAGATATTTAGATTAATATTTTCTTGCAACAGTTCTCTATTTCTTTTTCTGTGTTCTTATTTTTGTCCTTTTTTCTGCTTTATGTGGTTTTAATTGAGCATTTTATGATACCATTTTCTCTCTTTTTTAGCAAATCAGTTATGCTTCTTTTTTAATATTTTAGTGGTTGCCCTAGAGTTTGTAGTATATATTTACGATTATATGTACATAAGCACACATAATCATTATGGTTAAGATTTTTTGTATCCTCGCCAAAATTCATAGGTTGAAACCTAATCCCCTAATCTCCAATGTGATAGTATTGAAAGGTAGAGTCTTTGAGAGGTAATTAAGTAATAAAGGCAGAGTCCCCAGAGATGAGATTAGGACTCTTATAAAAAGGCTCAAGGTGAAAGAGGGCGTGTACTTCCTCTCTTACTCTTCTGCCTTATATCATGTGGGGGACACAGTGTTCCTTCCTCCAGAAGTTGGAGAAAGAAGGGCCTTGCCAGATGCTGGTGACTTGGCCTTCGACTCCAGCATCGAGAACTGTGAGAAATAAAATTCTGTTCATTATACATTACCTAGTCTTGGTGTTCTGTTATAGCAGCAGAAAATGAATCAAGTACAGTAATCAAATACATTGCTGTTATAAATTTTAAAGAAACTGTTGTCTGTTTAATCAATTAAGAATAAGAAAAACAAAAATTTCTATTTCATCTTCACTCATTCTTTTGTTAATACTCTTTTTTATGTAAATCTGGGTTCTGAAGTATATTATTTTCCTTCTTTCTAAGGAACTTCTTTTAACATTTCTTACATGGCAGATATACTGGCAACAAATTCCTTAATTTCTGTTTTTCTGAGAAAGGCTTACTACATCTTCAGTTTTAATACCACACCTTTCAATACTATCACATTGGATATTAGGGGATTAGGTTTGAACTTACGAATTTTGGAGAGGACCTAAAAATCCAAACCATAATGATTGTGCTCATGTATATATAATATATAATTGTAAATATGCACTACAAACTCTAGGGCAACCACTAAAATATAAAAAAAAGAAACATAACTAATTTGCTAAGAAAGGAAAGAAAATGGTATTATAAAATGCTCAGTTAATACCACATATAGCAGAAAAAAGGACATAACTACATCTTCAGTATTGAAGGATAATTTTACAGGATACAGATTTCTAGATCAGTGGAGTTTTTCTCTCAGCATCTTAAAAATCTCTTCCACTCTCTTCTTACATGTATTATTTCTGAGGCAAAATCATATATAATTATTTTCCTTGCTCCTCTAAAGGTAAAGTATTTTTATCCTCTGGTGTTTTCAGGGCTTTTCCTCCAACTTTGGTTTTCTGCAGTTTGAAAATAATGTGCCTAGGGAGGTGGGGCAAGATGGCCTACTAGATACAACCAGGAAGTGCCGTTCCAACAAAAGAGACCAAATTATTGAGTAAACCATCGTAACTTGGGTATATTTTCAGACAGAAAATTTCAGGAGTGGATGTAGAAGCAATACTGAAGCCGAAGCTAAAGAGGAAGGAAGGCTGGACCCCTGAGTGGGGTACTGGGAGTACTAGGAGTAGTTTCTGGCCCTGAATGGCTAATGGGAAAAAGATGAGTAAGGGAACTGAAGGGTGGCTCACCCTCACTGTGAACTCTTAGATCCTAGCTATGGGAGACTGCATCCCCCATGATTGTGTGAGCAGGCATAGGGATCTACCTGTCCACAGAAACAGACGAGATAGGCCTTCAGATGACATAGATCTGGGAAGCTTTTGTGAGCTGGACAGCATTGCCATAGAGTGCCCGTGTATATCCACCCCCCAGGGCTCCCTATCCCTTTCCAGGAGCTGGAAGCTTCAACTGACCTCTGAGCAAGGGGACAGCGGGGCTAGCTCCCTATTGGACCTGGGCTGCATCTGTTTCAATGGGAAGATGCAATCTCCTCTGCTCACCAGCCCTTCCCACGGCTAGTCACCCTGAAGGAGCAGGTGCACAGTGCAGCCCTTGCATGCCATACGGAGTGCATTTCTGTACCTGAGTACTTTCCTAGTGACCTGGGAGCATGTATAATCCCCCCCACCACTGCACTGGCAGTTGGAAATCAACCCCAAGCTGTGGGATGTTCTGGTCTCTCAAGGGCTGTGGTGCTCAGCTGGGGAATATGGAGATCTGTGGCTAACAGAGGAGCAGTGGAGAACTGCAACTCTTAGAGCACTGAGAAGGGCAAGATGCATGGGTTCCTGGGCCAGGGCAGGAGTGGGGCATGCCATCCTCTACAAGGACAGTTCAGAAAGGGTGCAGCATAATGCCCTGCTGCAGCCTCTGCCTGAGGGAGCCCCTCAGCCCAGAACATCTAACAAAAGTAATGTGGATGAGGTGCCAATGATCAGAAGTGGCTCCCAAAGTCTCAGGAATGAACCTGGTGAGGAGGCTATGTCCCACCTCAACCACAGAGCACACTTTTAATGTGAGAAAATACAAAAGAGCTGTGAGTGTGTGTATTAACATAGTTTCTGACCATTACTCTGAAGTGCGATCTACTGGATTGTAGCCCAAAAGACAATGCCATAAAGATTGCCACTAATTTATATACCTGTGAACCCAACTGCGAGAATTCATCTGCACATAAAGGTCCTGTACAGAGATCTGACCCTATGAAAGCACCAGAAAGAAAACCAACTGCTTATACCCAGCTTACACCAAAGTTAAAGGAACAGCAACCACCCAGATGAGAATCATTATAAGAATTCTGCTAATTCAAAAAACCAGAGTGTTCCCTTACCTCCAGATGAATTCAGTAGCTCCCCAACAATGGTTATTAACCACTTTAAAGTGACTGAAGTGGCAGACAGCATTCTGAATTTGATTGGCAAGGAAACTCATCAAGATTGAGGATAAAGTTGAAACCAAATCCAGAGAGTCCAGTAAAATAAACCAAGAGCTGAAAGATGCAATAGCCATTCAAAGAAAGAACCAAACTAAACTTTTACAGCCAAAAAACTTACTACAAAAATTTCATGATATAATCAAAATATTAATATTGATAGAGCTGAGGAAAGAATTTCAAGAGTTCAAAGGCTGGCTCTTCAAATCAACTCAGACGAGAAAAAAAAAGAATTTTAAAAAATGAAGAAAACCTCTGAGAAATATGAGATTATGTAAAGATACCAAAATCTTTGACTCATTGGCATTCCTAAGAGAGAAGGAGAGAGAATGTGCAACTTAGAATATATATTTGAGGATGGTAATTAGGTCGTTCTTTTATAAAGAAAGGAAGTTTAATTGGCTCATAGTTCTACAGGCTGTATGCAAAGCATAACACAGGCATCTGCTTCTGGGGAGACCTCAGGAAGCTCCGAATTATGGTGAAAGGCGTAGGGGGAGTAGGCATCTCACATGGGGGAGCAGGAGCAAGAGAAAGAGAGTGAGGTGCCACACGCTTTTAAACAACCAGATCTCGCAGAAACTTACTATTACAAAGACAGCACCAAAAAGATGGCACAAAACCATTCGTGAGAAATCCACACCCGTGATCCAGTCACCTTCCTGCCTGGCCCTGCCTCCAACATAGAGGATTACATTTCCACCTGAGAATTGGGCAGGAACAAATATCCAAAAACATCAAGAATGTAGTCCACAATCTCTCTAATCTCACTAGAGAGATTTACATGCAAATATAAGAGATACAGAGAATCCCAGCTAGATACTATATAGGATGACTATTTATCTCTAAGGCACAAGTCTGATTCACAGAGGTCATTGTAAAAGAAAAAATCTTAAATGCATCTAGAGAGAAGGGTGAATTTACATAAAGAAGGAATCTCATCAGGGTAGCAGCAGACCTCTCAGTAGAAGCCTTGCAAGCCAGACGAGACTGGTGGCCTATTTTTAACATCCTTAAAGGAAACAAATTTCAACCAAGAGTTTTATATCCTCTCAAACTAAGCTTTATAAGTGAAGAACAATTAAAGTCTTTTCCAGACAGGTAAATGCTAAGGTGATACCTTTCAACTAGATGAGCCTTACAAGAGGCCCTTAAGGGAGTGCTAAACATGGAAACAAAAGATGATTATTGACCACCACAAAAACATACTTAAACCCATAGCTCACAGGCATAAATATAAAGCAATTATATAATCAAGTCTACATAACAACCAGCTAACAACATGATGAAAGGATCAAATTTACACGTATCTATACTAACTTTGATGTTAATGGGCTAAATGCCCCATGTAAGAGATAGACCAGATTAAAAACATAAAACCAAATCATCTGTTGTCTTCAAGAGACCAGTCTAACATGTAACAACACCAACAGGCTCAAAGTAAAAGGATAGCGAAAACAATGTAGCATGCAGTGGAAAACATAAGAGAGCAACAGTCACTATTCTTCTATCAGGTTAAACAGACTTTAAATCAATAAAAATGAAAAAGGACAACGAAGGGTATTACAGAATGACAAAGGGTGCAATCTGACAAGAAGACTAAATTGTTCTAAATATCTATGCCCCCTACATTGAAGCACCTATTCTAAAAAACAAGTTCTTCTTTCCCTATGAAAAAACTTAGACAACCACACAGTAGTAGTGGAGATTTTAACTCCCCACTAATAGCATTAGATAGACCACCAAGGTGGAAACTAACAAAGAAACTCTGAAATTAAACTCAACACTTGACCAACATGACATAAGAGACATCTACAGAACATTCCACCCAATAACTATAGAATATATCCTTCTCATCTGCCTATGGAACATGTTCTAAGATTGATCACTCAGTGATAAGGCAACATTCAACAGGAAAAAAAAAATGGAAATCAAACTAAGCACATTTTTGGACCATGGTGAAATAGAAATATAAGGAAATATCAAAAAGACCTCTCAAAACTACATAAACATATGGAAATTAAACAACCTGTTCCTAAATAATTCTTGGGTGAACACTGAAATTAAGATGGAAATTTTTAAAAATTTATTAGAAATTGACAAAAATAGGGACAGAACTTACCAAAATCTCTGGGATGCAGCTATAGCAGTGTTAAGAGGAGAGTTTATAGCCATAAATGTCTTCATCAAGAAGTTAGAAAGATCTCAAATTGACAATCTAACTTTGTACCTAAAGAAACTAGAAATAAAAAGAACAAACAAACCCAAAACTTAGCAGAAGAAAATAAATAACTAAAAATAGAGAAAAACTTATGAAAATTGAGATGCAAAAATTCATACAAAAGATCAGTGAAACCAAAAGTTGAAAAAAATTAACAAGATTGATAGACTGCTAGTTTGAGTAACAAAACAAGAGATGTGAATAAGTACAATCAGAAATTACAATGATGATATTACAACCTATCCCGCAGAAATAAAAAAGATCCTTAGAGAATACTGTAAACAAATTTATATGCACAATTTAGAAAATCTAGAGGAAATGGACAAATTCCTGGAAAAACACAATCTCTTAAGATTGAATCAGGAAGAGATTGAAATCCTGAATAGACCAGTATCAAGCTCTGTAATTGAAGCAGTAATAAACACCCTAGAAACATAATAAGCCCTAGACCAGATGGATTCACAGCTGAATTCTACCAGATGTATAAAGAACTGGTGCCAATCCTACTGAAACTATTCCAAAAAATCAAGGAAGAGGGATTCCTCCTTAACTTATTCTGTGAAGCAGCATCAGCCTGACACCTAAATCTGACAGAGACACCATGAAGCAAAAAATTTATGCCAATATCCCTGATGAACTTAAATGAAAATATTCTCAACAGAATATTAGCAAACTGCATCTAGCAGCACGTCAAAAAGTTAATTCACTACGATCAACTAGGCTTTATTCATAGGATACAAGGTTGGTTCAACATACCCAAATTAATGTGATTCACCACATAAACAGTATTAAAAATCATGATTGTCTCAATAGATGCAGAAAAAATGATTAATAAAATCCCAAACCCCTTTATGATAAAAATCTTCAACAGACTAGGTATCAGAAGAGCACACTTCAGAATAATAAGAGCCATATATGACAAATCCATAGCCAACATCATACTGAGTGGGCAAAATCTGGAAGTATTCCCCTTGAAAACTGGAATAAGGCAAGAATGTGCACTCTCACCACTCCTACTCAACATATTCCTGGAAGTCCTGGCCAGAGCAATCAGGTAAGAAAAAGAAATAAAAGGCATTCAAATAGAAAAGTACAAGTCAAACTATCTCTTTTTGCTGACCACATGATTCTATACTTAGAAAACCCTAAAGACTCTGCCAAAAGGCTACTAGAACTAATAAAAGATTTTAGCAAGGTTCCAGAATACAAAATCAAGTGCAGAAATTGGTCGCATTTCTCTACACCAGTAATATCGAGACTAAGAGTCAAATGAAGAATGCAGTCCTGCTTATAAGAGCCACAAAGAAAATGAAATAACTACACATACATCTAACAAATGAGGTGAAAAATCTCTACAATGAGAACTACAAAACAATGCTCAGAGAAATCAAAGATGACAAAAATAAATCAGAAAACACCCCGTGCTCATGGAGTAGGGGAATCAGTATTGTTAAAAAGCCCTACAGCCCAAAACTGTTTACAGATTCAACACTATTCTTATCAAACTACCAATGTAATTCTTCACAGAGTTAGGAAAAAATATTTTTAAATTCACATGGAACCAAAAAAGAGCCCAACTAGCCAAAGCAATCCTAGGCAAAAAGAAAAAAGCTGGAGACATCACACTACCCAATAAGGTTTGGCTCTTTGTTGCCATCAAAATCTCATGTTGAACTGTGTTGGAGTAGGGACCTGGTGGGAGGTGATTTGATCATGGGGGTGGATTTACCCCTTGCTGTTCTCATGAGAGTGAGTTCTCACAAGATCCGGTTGCTTGATAGTATGTAGCCCTTCCTTCTTCACTCTCTCCTTCTCTTTCTCCTGCTAGCATGTCAAGACGTGCTTGTTTTCCTTTCACCTTCCTCCGTCACTGTAAGTTTCCTGAGGCTTTCCCAGCCATGCCTCCTGTACTCCATGACACTATAAAGATACATCAACCAAAACAGCATGATACTAGTACAAAAACGGTGCATAGACTGATGGAACAGAACAGAAATCCCAGAAATAAAGCCACACACCTACAACCATCTGATCTTCAGCAGGGCTGACAAAAACAAGCCATGGGGAAAGGACTACCTATTCAATAAATGGTGCCAGGATAACCAGTGAGCCATATGCAGAAGAATGAAACTAGACCCTTACCTTTCACCATATACAAAAATTAAGATAGATTAAATATGTAAACGTAAGACCTCAAATTCTATAAAAAGCTTAGAAGAAAATCAACAAAATACCTTTCTTGGCATCATCCCTGGCAAATAAATTTTAGCTAAGTCCCTCCTAATAACTGAAACACAACAGAAATGGACAAGTGGAAGCTAATTAAACTAAAGAGCTTCTGTACAGCAGAAGAAACTATCAACAAAGTGAACAAACAACCTACAATTTTGGGAAAAATGTCTGCAAACCATGCATCTGACGAAGTTCTAATATCCAGCTTCTATAAGGAACTTAACAAATTAACAAGCAACAACCAACGCCATTAAAAAATGGACAAAGGACATGAACAGATACTTGTCAAAAGAAGACATATAAGTGGCCAATAAACATATGAAAACATGTTCATTCTTAGTAATAATTAGAGAAATGCAAATCAAAACCAAAGTAAGTGCTATCTCACACTAGTCAGAATAACTTTTATGAAAAAAATAAAAAAATAACAGATGCTGGTGAGATTGCAGAGAAAAGGGAATGCTTATGCACTGCCAGCAGGAATGTAAATTAGTTCAGCCACTGTGGAAAACAGTTGGGAGATTTCTCAAAGGACTTAAAACAGAACTACCATTTGACCCAGCAACCCCGTTAGTCAGAATATACCCCAAGGAATATAAATTGTTCTATGATAGTTTGCATGCATGTGTCTGTTCATTGTAGCACTATTCACAATATCAAAGACATGGAATCAGTAAATGCCCGTCAATGGTGGACTGGATGATGAAAATATGGTACATTTATACCATGGAATACTACATAGCCATTAAAAAAAAAACCCAAATCATGCCCTTTGCAGCAGCATGAATGGAGCTGGAGGCCTCTATCCCATGTGAACTAACATAGGATCGGAAAACCAAATGCTGCATATTCTCACTTATAAATGGGAGCTAAACATTGAGTACAGATGGACACAAAGGAGAGAACAAGAGACAGTGGGGCCTACTTGAGGATAGTGGGTGGGAAGAGGTATTATGCTAACTACCTAACAGGTATCATGCTTATTACTTGGCTGACAAAGTAATCTGTTCACCAGTCCCCTGCAAACACATAATTTACCTATTTAATAAGTGTCCTTCAACAGAGGAATGGATAAAGAAAATGTGGTGCATATATCCAATGCCATAAAAAAACAAGATGCTACCATTTGGAAAAACATGGATCAAATTGGAGGTCATTAAGTGAAATAAGCCATAGAAAGACATACTTCACATGTTCTCACTTATTTGTGGGAGCTAAAAATTTAAATAATTGAACTCATGGAAATAAAGAGTAAAAGAGTAGTGGGGGTGGATAAAAGGGAAGTGTAGATGGTTAATGAGTCCAAAAAAATAATTATAAAGCATGAATAAGATCTAGTATTTGGTAACACAACAAGGTGATTATAGTAAAAGATAATTGTACATTTAAAAATAACTAAAAGTGTATAGTTAGATTGTAACACAAAGGATGAATGCTTGAGGTGATAGATATCCCATTTGGAATGGTGTCATTCTGCATGCCTGTATCAAAATACCTCACATAACCTATAAATATGTACACCTACTATATATCCACAAAAATTAAAACATGTACAAGTACCCCAAACCTAAAAGTTGGAAAAAAAATTGCATCTATTAATTTTAATTTGACATGATTTTTTTAAAGCAAGAAATTACTTAAAATAGAAATTATTATCACTAATATTCTCTACAGGTTATTTAAACAATCTCTATATATTGAGAGGAAAATAAAAATTGAAGCAAAAAATATATAGATGAGAGATAAAAAGACAAGATCATTTTAAAATAATAAGCTTACATAAGTACCCCTCCCTTTCCCAAAAGCCCAAAGAAATTTTTTTTTCCCTTATTTACTGTGAACCTGGACATGATCCTGGAGGTAAATCTCACAAAATTTGAAGGGTCCCCCTATGACTGGGTGTCCCCTAGAGTTTTTAAGTTTTAGAGCTGCCTGCACTGAGCCTCCAGCAATTTGTCAGTTACAGTTCTGATATTTCTTCCCTGGTACTGATTACTGCAGAGGTTTCTGCTTGTGAGTAGCTGCTCCAGTAAGCCATGACTCCCTGCATTCGCTTATCTCTCCAACCTTTGGGGCAATGCTTTACACCATGTCTTACCTCTCGTACAGATTCAAGAAGAGTTGTTGATATTTCAGTTTGTTCTGCTTTGTCCATGTTATTAGGATAGAGTGGTAACTTCTAGGCTCCTTACATGTGAAGCTAGGTGTGGATATAGTTCTCAGGGATGATGAACCCAGGCAAGTACAGAAAAGGTATCAGTGGGAAATAACTGCTGGAATCTTGTGAACAAGTTGAGTCTATTTAAATTTAGTTTTCTTAAATCTTTCTATAGCAGGTGAGATTTCTGGACTTTTTTTCTATGGTGAATACATTTGTATATCTGTCTAAAAATTAAAATGAGAGATTGTGAAAAGCTCCATGAAGTGACCTAGAAACTATGGAAATTTCTTGCAAATGTTAGATGAAGGAAAGTCAACACCAAAGGCAATCTACAAGCTGCACGTACATTGAAAATACTGAAGGTCACACATGTGTCATTTTACCAGATGTGCACATCATCACAAATGTACATCCTCAGCAATCCCTATGGCAGGATGCCCGGGGGAAGAGAAACTGAGACTGTATCTCGGGAAACATCCTTGGTTTGTGCCATCAAATACTGAGATTTAATATTCCTTTTTCTTTTATCCAATTAACAAATACTTTAGTCATAAGACAAAGAGTCCTAGAAGACACCTCCTGTCAAAAAATTAATTATTTTTGTTTTTAACAAGATACTGTATTTCTAGGAACAGGAATTTCTTTGCAAGTTTTTCATTATGTCATGTTCTAGTACTGGAGCACTTTTCAGGATTCTATAGCTTTTTGAAATTGCTGGTTACACCCTAGATACGACAACAACCTATAATTGGAGATAATTTTAAAGGTTCAGTAATTGAAATTTGTTCTTATGAGTTTAATATACTTTATTTTTGTTCTTAGCAGACTCTAATTGAGTATCTGGTTTTTGTAGAATGAAAATATTGGCACCCATAGTCAAGTGATTACCCAGAGGAAATGCTCATTTCTTGCTGTTTCTCTTAGAGAATATAATAATGAATTGACAACAAAAAAAAAAAGATATAAAGGAAAAATGCCAGATTGTTTTAAATCCAGATTCCTGTTGGTACTTTGATAATGGCATATGCTGTTCTTTGTGCTAAGAACAAGAAATCCTAGTCTTCAAAACATTTTGAAGGTAATTTTATTGACAACTTGTCTCACAACAAAGACCCGAGCTCATATATAAGAATAGGAAACCTGCTCAAGAATTAAATAACGTCCTATCCTTTGTTTTCCCTTGAACAGTTGAGATAGAAAGATGCTCAATGTCCTGGCTGCACGTTAGAGTCACCTGGCGAGGGCTGTAAGCATGCCATTGCTCAGGCTTTATCCATCTCCTAGGTTTCAGTTCAGTTTTTCTAGAGTAGGACCAGCCTTTCAGTTCTAAAACCTGCCCGAGTGAGTCTGATATGTAGTGAGACTTAAGAACCACTGCAGCGTTAGGCGATTCTCATCCATGGAGTAGAACAGAAAGGCGGCAACCAGAAATGTGTAACTCAGCCAGAGGAAGAGGGGAAGGAAAGGCAACGAAAAGTTAATGTTAGTTTGGTTTGAGCTTTACTAAATTATGAAAATTATTATTATGTTCCTACTCCATGGCACTGACGTGGCTGATTGGAAAGATCCCGATCTTGGTGTTGAGCAAGTGATCAGGTTTCCAATGTTAGAGTCACCTCAGTATTTTAAATTCAAAGCTTCAGAAGCAAGTTTGTTAGAGTTTCTGCTTTAATTATGCCACTTTCCATATTAAGACACCAAATGATGAGAGTGAGGTCAGTTTCAAGCTGGAGTTGAGACTCAGAGGTGAAAAATAAACATAAAAAATATTTTTTATTACTACCCCCTCCTTCTTCCACCTCATGGTTTGCTGTCACCACTACTCCCCAAACTCTGTCACTGGCCCACAACTGGTGGATGCCTCTACTTCTAGTCCAACTTCATCCTTATCATATATTTATGAGATGAAGAGATATATGTGTGCGTATATGTGTATGATGTATATATATATATATATATATATATATATATATATATATATATGTATGCATCCCTACCTATCCTACTTCAGTTTTCTCTTCCTGGTTGAGAATATGACTGCATTTTTTCCTTCTTTTTTTTTTTTCTTTTTCTTTTTTAGGTAGGGATAGATCTTACTATATTACCCATGCTGGTCTTGAACTCCTGGCCATAAGCAGTCTTCATGCCTTGGCATCCCAAAATGCTGGCATTACAGGCGTGAACCATAATGCCCAGCCACAGCTATCTGTCCTATCCTCTGCTGGTTCTGCAATGCTGCTTTCCTTCCTGAGGTTCTTCAACTCCAATTCTGTCTCGTTTATTGTCTCTTCTACTTCTAGTTCATAGGACTATTTCTACAGTTTCATCTCCTTTTCAAGGCCATGACCCTGTTCAGTTGTTTTCATATAATCCTGACAAATAAGCTGGACAAAAATGCTCTTCTTTTTACAACCAGGGAATTTGAGTACCTGGAGAATGAGACTACAAAACAAAACATGTTTGTAACAACAAATCCTGACCTTGCCTCATGGAAAATTTTAATAACGTGAGAATGATAATGTCTGCTTAAAACTTGCTTTAGAGTTTAAAATGATATAATGCATTTCATGTTGCTGCCATACACTGGTGCGTTCCAACTTTTAGTCAGTCTCCCCTGTACTCCCTAAAGGCAGGCTCTCATCCAGATTGTTATTTTTATTTAATATCTCAGGTTTGGAACATATGGGATATATTCCTGTAATCCCCCAAAAGGAAGGGTGTGAAGTTTTTCTTATTTTCTCTCAATTACTCAGGAAACTTTTACAATTTTTTTGCCTACATCTATATAATTTATTATTGACAAAATATTGGTGTTTATAACTTTGGAAGAGAAATTTACACAGGTGGACTTTAGGGCTGTATTTATGTTGTTGGAATCTGGATTGCACTGATGATATTAACATTTGTTTCAGAAGAACCATATTTTCCCTCACTTAAAGTAGACTTTACTTTTTAGACTAGTTTTGGGTTCACAGAAAGCTTAAGTGCAAAGTGCAGAGATTGTCCATACACTCTCTCCCCCACAAATACATAGCCTACCCTCTCATCAGTATCTGCCAGAGTAGTAAATTGGTTTCAGTCGATGAACCCATATTGACACACCGTAATCAGCCAGAGTTCATAGTTTGTTTACATTAGGGTTCATTCTTGGTGTTGTGCATTCCGTGGATATGGAAAAATGTATAATGGTGTGTCTGTTATTGTTGTACAGAGTAGGTTCACTGCTCTAGAAATCCTCTGTGTTCAGCTATTCATCCCTTCCTTCTCTCTAATCCCTGAAACCACTATTTGTTCACTCTCTCCATCGTTTTGCCTTTTCCAGAATGTTATATAGTTGGAATCATGACGTATGTCATCTTTATCAATTAGCTTCTTTCATTTAGTAATATACATTTAAGTTTATTGCATGTCTTTTTGTGGCCTGGTAGCCCATTTTTTAAACATTGAATAATATTTTGTTGTCTGGATGTACTGCAGTTTATTTATTCATTCACCCACTGAAGGATCTCTTAGTTACTTCCAAGTTTTGGCAATTATGAATGAAACTGAAACATAGTGTGCAGGTTTTTATTTGGACATAAGGTTTTTTTTTTTTTTTGTTAATTTTACTTTAAGTTCTGAGATACATGTGCAGAACGTGCAGGTTTGTTACATAGGTATACATGTGCCATGGTGGTTTGCTGTATTTATCAACCTGTCATCTAGGTTTTAAGCCCCACATGCATTAGGTATTTGTCCTAATGCTCTCACCCCCTTTGCCCCCACCCCTGGACAGGTCCCAGCGCTTGGTGTTCCCCTCCCTGTGTCCATGTGTTCTCTATGTTCAGTTCCCAATTATGAGTGTTTGGTTTTCTGTTCCTGTGTTAGTTTGCTGAGAATTATGGCGTCCAGCTTCACCCATATCCCTGCAAAGGACATAAATTCGTTCTTTTTTCTGGCTGCATAGTATTTCATGGTGAATATGTGCCACATTTTCTTTATTCAGTATGTCATTGATGGGCATTTGGGTTGGTTCCAAGTCTTTGCTATTATAATAGTGCTGCAGTAAACATATGTGTGCATATGTCTGTATAGTAGAATGATTTACAATCCTTTGGGTATGTACCCAGTAATAGGTTTGTTCGGTCAAATGGTGTTTCGGGTTCTAGTTCCTTGAGGAATTGCCACATTGTCTTCTGCAGTTGTTGAACTAATTTACAATCTTACCAATAGTGTAAAAGCGTTCCTGTTTTTCAACAGTCTCGCCAGCATCTGTTGTTTTCTGACTTTTTAATAATCGCCATTCTGACTCGTATGAGATGGTTTTTAACTCATGTTAAATTTTTCTTATTTTCTCTCAATTACTCAGGAAACTCAGCTAAAAACTTATTTGGTTTTTAACTCATGTAAATACTGAGGAGTGCTATTACTGTATTGTTAAACATACATTTTCTCTTTCAAAATTAATATTTACTGACATTTACAACATGGTAAATTAAATCTACTTTAGAATTGTAATATAGCTTTCAATCAATAGACCCAATGCTCAAGCAGAATGCTACACCCAATAGTTGACTACTTTGAATAATAAAATTTGAGACACTTTTACTGTCTTGAAGAGTATACCTCATACTATGAGGGGCTCCCAATGAACAAACTAATGCATTGTTCTGTTTCTCATGAGTTATGATTTTCAAAGTGTTATGCTTCAGCCTGTTTCCTTGTACTAATGCTATGTCTACCTGAACCTCACTTTAAATATATGTGATCAGTGCATGAACTGATAGGGCAGGTCTAACAGAGGATATTTGGAGGGGTGGGAGATCTTGTTTGGGGAAAGGGGGAACCTAGGTAAATGAGCTTACTATAATAGAAATACAGTTGTAAGTGAGGGGAAGTGATTCTGAACACAGCATGATTGTTGTCTTCCACGTGTACCTAACAACTTAGCTCCCCTTGGATACATATGTAGAGCAGTGGAGAGCAAGGACTGTCCGTTAAAGCTGAAATTATTTTATTTCTTTTTTCTCAGAGTAAATTACAGAATACTGGTGTAGAAACAATCTTACTTTGGAAACTCTAGGCCATGGGGTAACTAGAAGAGAAAGAATAATTTTCCCCTACCTAACCACAGATAACCCTACAGATTTAGCAAAACAAACGGTCAGTTGTGGGCATTAGAGACTGTCAGAGCCCAGTAGGATCCATCAATGCCATTGTTGCCACCTATTGGATATCTAGTGGGGATAAGAAGGTTGTACCAGGGATGTGACCAGGTAGAGTGGCAGTGGGACTTGCAGAGCAGACTTGATTGAAAGCACTGATGTAGTAAACTTGAGAATTTTCAGCCTGTAGTAGCGAGACCCGGAGGGAGAGAAACACTTTAGGGATATGGAGCAACAAGGTAGAAGGAGCCTGGGTCTGTGTGTGACTCCATGGAGCTGACTCACAGTGTTAACTCTGCCCATGTCTCTCTGGGCCATTAAACAACAGAGATAACATTGTCTCCATTTGGCACAATGTTATTTTGGGTCTATTCTAATTGCAGCAGATCTTATATTTTAGTAGTGCCTCTCTTTTTCAGTTAGACCATCCTCCACACCATGCTCTTTTGCTAACTTCTCCTTCCCCTATGGATCCTCCTCTGCACAGCCTGCATTTCAGTTATTTCCTATCACCCTGCCCCATTTCCTGTGAAAGCACACATCTGATTTGAAAGAATAGCTCAGAGCCCTGCGTAAGGCATTCTTTAAAGAAACTAAATTTTGACTTTTTAGAGACAAGGTCTCACTGTGTTGCCCAGGCTGGAGTGCAGTGGTGTGATCATGGCTCACTGCCACCTTAAACTCCTGGGCTCAAGTGATTCTCCAACCTCAGCCTCCCTAGTAGTAGGGACTACATGTACTCACCACCATGCCTGGCTATTTTTTTTCTATGTGTGTGTGTAGAGAAGGCGTCTCACAATGTTACCCAGGCTGGTCTTGAACTGACAGTCTCAAGTGACTTTTCCACCTTAGCCTCCCAAAATGCTGGGATTTTAGGTGAGGGCCACCTTGCAGAGCTGAGACTAAAATTTTGCCAGTGGTAAATATTACTTACATTTTTAAGAAAGGCTTTTGTTACAGTAGGAAGAAAGAGAGGCTGATGGTAGGGATGTCAGGCAGGTGACTGATAATGGAGGTGCCACTTTTGTGCCTGGGCTCTGTAGGCATCCTTCAACTAACATTTTGGTTGTGCCACTGCCCCCACTTTGTATGTGTATTTGGCTGACACTGAGGGAAGGAATGCACAGTGCTCTCCTGCAAGTATCCTTTACAGTAATCTCAGTATATTTCCTACAGTGTGACTCACCTGAACTTCTTCCACTCTGAGAACTTAATATTTCACAAGAGGTAAGGCTAAGAAAATAAAAAAATAATAAAGTGAAAGACATTCACATGGTCAATATTCAAGAATATTCAGACTAATACAGTTGCAAATAGGTTACTTGGCTTCACTATAGTAATCTTTTTACTATATATGTGGATCCCATAACATCATGTTATATACTAACTACATACAATGAAATTTATATTAAACAAACAAAAACAGGCCAAGTACGATGGCTCATGCTTGTAATCCCAACACTTTTGGAGGCCAAGGTGGGCAGATCATAAGGTCAGGATATCGAGTCCAACATGGCCAACATGATGAAACCTTGTTTCTGCTAAAAATACAAAAAAAATTAGCTGGGTGTGGTGGCATGTGCCTGTAATACCAGCTACTCTGGAGATGGAGGCAGGAGAATTGCTTGAACTTGGAAAGTGGAGGTTGCAGTTAGCTGAGATCACACCACTGCACTCCAGCCTGGTGACAAAGTGAGACTCCATCTCAAAATATAATAATAATAATAATAATAATAATAATAATAATAATAATAATAAGGAGCTGTTTATTTCAAACCCAAATCAGAGCCAAATGGACCTGCCTGAAGTCAGTATCTTCTCTCTGTTTTAGCATATAACTTATGAGATGTTGCTCTGTATGATATAATATGCCTAAAACAGTGTTTCTCACATCACAGATGATTAACAAACATTACTGAACTGAGGATGAATGACTGTGCTATGTGAACAGTATCATTTCGCAGGTACATCTCCCCTTGTTAAACTTAGTATGCATTTCTAGTCCCTAAGAAACCCTGTGTATGTCACAGACAGAAAACATGTCAGCTAGAAAAAAAATTAGAAGAATAGTTAAGGAGAAAAGGGTCAAGGGGTGAAAATGAAAAGAAAGACAAAATTGATGACTCTTTTTTTGTACTAATCACTGTATTCATAGAATCAAATTTTTTTATTCAGCAACAGAGGTAATTTACAACCACAAAGCCCAGAACAAGGCATCAGAAGGTGGGAAGGAGCAACTGTAAGCCATTGGGAGTATTAATTTCCTTCAAAAATGGGAAAACACAGACACAACTGCTGACAACTTCTAGCAGTATCTTAAGATGTTGTACAAAATATTCCTACAGAAACACAAGTACCATGACAGGCTTCAGATAGGTGATACGTATTTTTACTTCTTGCAGTAGCTACAAATAGGAAGAAAGTGCCAGTTTCCACCTGTAAGGCTCACTGAAGCTAAATCAAGCATTGCTCAGTTCAGAGGAACGGATTAATTTTCTGTTCACTGAATTCTGCATGCCTAACAGGTTGTTGATGATTTATTTTTATTTGCTTAGCTTCTTCCAGGTTGCATCACCTGGAATTCTCTCAGCTTGATCAAAGTGTAGTTCTAATCAATGAACAGCCACTCATTCCAGTCTTTTAAGTAGGACTATCCCTGCACCTGCTCAGTGCACACTCACCCAGTGACCTCTGGCAGAGGGTGCTGCTTCTTTCATGACAATGTTCTCACGCAATACCATCCTCAGTGCTCAGTGCAACAGCCTGTCCTCAAATCGAGGCTGCAGCAGATCAGTGGTGTGCTGCTAGATGTTTAATAATTGGCTCTGGGGTTGATAGTTGGCTTTGTAAGGAAGGGACCCTTACAAAGGGTCCAGCCAAAACCAACTATTTGTTTTCTCATGTACACACTTTATTCTCCTCTGTCTCAGTAGCTATGGCAGCTAATTTTCCACTTGGTCCTTACCCGGATCCATTTTCTACCTCAAGCTGTGCTTCACTGAGCTGTTCCTCCTGACCATGTCACCTAGACCCCCTGGCTCCCTTGCTTCTTCTTGGAATCAGCTGGTGGGAGTTGAAACAGGGAGGTTGGAGAGTGGGAAGAGAGAGGTTGAGGCTTTCCTCTTTCTCCTCCTGCTTAGCACCATGGCTCTTGCAGTGACTGCATCCCTCCGGGATGAACGCTCTGTCGGGCTATTCTTTCCATATGGCCGCACTCTTCACTAGCTCCCAGAACACTCTTTTTTAGGTGTGACTTCTCACTGTTGCCTGTCCCCAGGCCCCTCACATCCCTTTTCCATGTCCTTAACTTTGCCAGCCATCTCCACAAATAGCTATTTCATTACAGTCTTTCCAGCGCTTCATAAGATTACACCTGAGGTTTCCTGCAAGGATACTCACTACTCTGGGGCCAGAGCTAATACTAATTATTCCATCTGGAGTTCCCCACATGGCATTCTCTCTACGTGAACATCTTATTTCTCTATAAGGTCCAGACCAAATGCTACTTCCTACATTAAACGATATTCCTGTGTTTCTCCCAGTTGAAAATAATATCTTTCCTCTTAGAAATCCCAAGGCATTTACTTACAGATCTTTTAATGGGTGTGCATAATTTACCCAAATAAAAAACAGTCTGTGTCTTATCTGTGTCAGATTTGAAGGTGGAATTTTAGATTCCTAAGCACAAGTGCAGTGTCCTTGAAAAACTACTCTGCAAGTATCTGTTGAATGGATGAACAAGTTACGAGTGTTGTCATCATTCATTTCTCTACCATTTATATTTTGCCTAGCTCCTCTTAACTACTAATGAGCACTCTGTAAGCACCGACTTTATGTCGCATTTTCTCTTTCTTACCTTTCCCTCTATCTCACAAATTCTCACAAATTACATTTCTTTATTTTAATCTGCTCAGGCTGCTGTAACAAAATACTGTGGACTGGGTGGCTTCAAGAGCAGACGTTTATTTCTCACAGTTCTGGAGGCTGGAGTCTCATGATCTGGGTACCTGCTGATTTGGTTCCTTGTGAAGGCTCTCTTCTTGGCTTGTAGACAACCACCATGTTGTGTCCTTATATGATGAGGGTTGAGGAGGGAGAGAGAATACAAGAGCATAGTGTTCTCTGGCCTCTCCTTAAAAGGGCACTAATTGCTTCATGAGGACCCCATCCTCATAACCTCATCTAAACCACTTATCTCCCCAAAGTTCCATCTCTGGAGATCATCATATTGAGGATTAGAGCCTCAACATATAAATTTTGGGGGGATACGCTTCAGTCCCTAGTGCATTTCTATAGTTAAACAAATTCTTTGATAAAGTTGAGTCCTAAGTTTCTTACACCTTTCTTTTGCAGTATCAGATTTGCATTTCTCACTGTCAACTTTGTATTACTATATGTAGTCATCACTACTTTAATCTTCCACTATCCCATGTTGATAGAAAGAGCATGCTGTTACAAAAAGCTCCTCAGCTTGATGTTCCCACTTCTTCTGAAAGTCATCTGTAGTCTCCTAATAAGCCCAAATCACAAACTTGGAGTCATCTTTTTCATAAAATTTCTTTGACTTCTTGACTATATTTTTTCTATAAATACTTCAATCATAATTTATATTTCCCATTATTTTCTGCCAAACTTATGCTATATATAAAGAGTTTCCATATTTCCCATGTTTTCATCATTGTAATATATAGACCTATGCTATTTGAGGGCTAGAATAAATATTAGAAGCCAAGTTCATTACCTTTATTTTACCGAGAGCTCAATGAGACCAAAAGGAGTAAAATGATTCACTTAATCTCAAGCATATGGGTAGTGCGGTAAGGCTGGACTGAGAGCCTAAATCTCATGACACCTGATGTAGCATTTTTTTCCCACTTTCCCAGGATTCGGCCAATATCCTGATGCCAGATTAATGTTTATCCTCACTGGCCTATTCGTGTTGAACTCTTGCTTATTAACTACTCGTGGTTTCTGTTCTCCATTACTTTGTAGAGTTAAGTCACTCGAATTCAGTTATGTACACTGCATCTACACACTCCACTTTCAGCTTTTTACACTGCTCCAGCATGTGTAAAAGTAATTGCATATTACGTAGCTTGTTCTCTTCCAGCTAGATTCTGTGCTCTTCTACCATCATATCTAATGCTTATTTTTAGTTTTTTTATTTAAATGTACCTGCCCCCATCCCTGACCATCTTCAGAATACATTATAAATGCCATGTTTTTAATTATGCATTTTGATATTCCCTTAACTAGATATGCTCTCTCCCTTCTTTAACTCACCTTTACACTTTATGTGTGATTTGTTATTGAAAGTCATTAATGCTACCTTATAGAATGGTCTAAGCATATTTGCCTCTTTCCATTTTCCTATCCCTACTTAATGCACTTTTATATCTCTAATTACTACCAGGCCTGGTATTTTGTACAGAATGAACACTAAACATTGATAAGTGTTAATATTTGATAGTCTGAGCCATTGAAGTTAGGTGTTTCACACACTGTCTTGCTTATTTTTTTGCATCAGTATTTTTGCTCTAATTTCATAAGATGCATATCTCACAACTACAATTGAAAATAGTTTTTCTGCAGGATGCTAGTGCTGCAAAGTTGTGGTACAAAATTTTCCTCCTCCAGTAAACAAAGCAAAACAAAACGAAAACAACACTGCCGATTTTCCCATCAGAAGAAAGAAATGGGAAAGGATTTTAACCTCAAAAAATGATGACCGGTGAAGTAATAGAAAATTGTGGTGTCATGGCCAGGTCAACAGAATTCCCAACTCTTCTCCCACCTCCAGAAGCAGCACTGAGGATATAAGAAGGGACACAAATTCTGAATCTGAATGCTCTGTAACTTGAAAGGAGTGGGATGAAGGGATGAAATGATGGGTCTGGGAAAATCAAGATAAAACACTGAGTGGTTGCTCTACAAATCACATCTGGACCTTGGCAGAAGCAGGAAGGGCCGCAGATTCTCTTGCTCCAGCATACAGTGCTAAATTAGGGAAGTGATCCAAAGCCCAAAAGACTTGAATTCATGCCAAGTTTGGTGTAATGGAGTCCAATGAAGAACATCTGGTGGGATCTCAGCAAGAAGAGCAAACCCAGGACCTCCTCAAAGACTGCAATCAGTCCCAGCTGTGGTTCCTACTCTTTTCTGTCTGCTCTCTGTACCTTCTGGTACACAGGGGAAGATAAATAATCCCAGATAAGGTAAGAATGATGTCAAGGAGAAACTGCCTACACCATTTCAGAGTACATAGAAGATATTAACAAAGGTGCAAGAGGGAAAAAAATGGTTTGAGAGTGATGAAAATATATTACAGACAAAAAATAATAATATATAAATGGAGAAAGGCATTGATTTTAAAAGATAACATAGATAATCCAATATGGAAAAAATGTATAACCCAAAGAACTAAAATTCCTTTGCTGGTGCTTTGCATTTATTGAATAATCCAATAAGGACATAGATTCAGTAAAACAAGGAAAACACAATAATGTAATAAATACCAGAATTAGAAGAAAAGTAATATTATAAGAAAAAGAAAAAAACTATGATGCAAAACAATCAGTATAGATAAAACCAACTAGAAGCAGCAGGAAACACAAGTCATCAGGGACATAATGATTTATTTAGTTATAGTGAATAAAAATAATCAGACAACAGGTTTAAATAATTAGACACTAGGTATATAAACTATAATCTATCCACTGTAGGGCTATCGATAATGCCATAGTGAAGACACCAACAAATAGAACAGAAAATAATGAGAGATATGAAAGAGTGAGATTTACCTAAGGTAAATGAATGACTAAATATTTCAGTTAATAGGGGATATGCCAAGAAAAGTTAATAAAAAGCTAATAACATAAAACATATTTAGTTATTAAATTTCAAAAATGAAAGCGTTCTTCAAGTTTCTGGGGGGGGGGGGCGGAAGTTGCTTACAAGTGGGAAATCTGATTGGCCTCAGAATAAAAACTAAGTTTCAGAAACAATGTAACAAAGTCTCCAGTATATGTAGCGAATTGCTCTTCAGCTGTAAATACAAAAGAAAGGCGTTTCTATATATTAAATAACAGGTTTAATAAATTTTTACAACAATGAAACTTAAAACCCTACTCAAAGGTTACATGCAACCAATGAAGAGATAAATCGTAATAAAGAATATAGAAACTGAGTACTTCCAGGAAGATAGCCAAATAGGAACAGCTCTGGAGCTCAGTTCCCAGTGAGAGAGACACAGAAGGTGGGTGATACCCACATTTCCCACCAAAGTACCAGGTTCATCTCAATGGGACTGGTTGGACAGTGGGTGTAGCCCAAGGAGGGCAAACTGAGGCAGGATGGGGTGCTGCCCCACCCGGGAAGTGCAGCGGACCAGAGGGCACTCCTTCCTACCCAACAGAGGCCACCGGGGATGTTTCTGCCACTCTGGAGCTCCAGTTCCAATGCTGCGCTTCTCCTGTGGTCTTTGCAGCCAACAGACCAGTAGATCTCCTGGTACCAGGGGTTTCCAGGGCAAGTCTGGGTGGCCGATTCAGCCAGTGCCACAAGTTCCCAGCACATATCTGAGCAGTCGTTTTGAATGGCTCCTGGAGCACCTGCAAGACAGAGTCACCCATACCCCTGAGAGAAAGGGGGCTGAAGGTGGGGAGCCACGTGATCTGGCTCTACAGGTCCTACCCCCACAGAGACCCGCAAACTGAATCCCGCTGACTTGGGATTTTCATAGCCAGCACAGGAGTTTGAGCCGAGCTCCGTGGGGTAAGGGGTGTCTGCCATTAGCAAGGCAGCCCTAACCTGACCTGTGTAAACAAAAGCACAAAGAAGTTTACACAGCAGCTGGGGGCAGCCCACGGCAGCTCAACAACATCTCTGCAGGCAAACTGTGACTAGACTCCCTCTTTGCTGGGCAGGGTATTTCTGAAAAAAGGCAGCAGCCTGTCAGGGACTTACAAATAAAGCCACACCTTCCTGGGACAGAGCACCAGGGAAAAAGCAGTTGTGAGTTCTGCTGCAGCAGACTTAAACTTCCCTGCCTGGCAGCTCTGAAGGGAACAACTGAGCTCCCAGCACAGCACTTGAGCTCTGACAAAGGACAGACTGTCTCCTCAAGCAGCTTGCTGACCCCTATATATCCAAAGAGTCACTTTATGAAGGAGAGCTCAGGCTGACATCTGGCAGGTACCCTTCTGGGACGAAGCTATCAGAGGAGGGAACAGGTGCAGAGGAGGGAACCTTGCTGCAGCCCCCGTGGGTGATTCATAGGCAAGCAGAGTCTGGAGTGGACCTCCAGCAGTCCTGCAGCAGAGGGGCCCGACTGTTAGAAGGAAAACCAAAAAACAGAAAGAAATAGTCTCAACATCAACAGAAAGGATTTCCACTCAGAGACCCCATCCAAAAGCCACCAACTTCAAAGACCAAAGGTAGATAAATCCATGAAGATGGGAAGAAACCAGAAAAAAAGAATGAAATCACCAAAAGCCAGAACATCTCTCCCTTTTGAAGGGATCACAGCTCCATACCAGGAAGAGAACAAAGCTGGATAGAGAATGAGTGATGAATTGACAGAAACAGGCTTCAGAAAGTGGGTAATCACAAACTTCTCTGAGCTAAAGGGACATGTTCTAACCCAATGCAAAGAAACTAAGAACCTTGAAAAAAAGTTACACGAAATAACTAGAATAACCAGCTTAGAGAAGAACATAAATGATTTGATCGAGCTGAGAAACACAACATAAGAACTTTGCAAAGCATGCACAAATTTCAATAGCCAAATAGATCAAATAGAAGAAAGGATATCAGAGATTGAAGATCAACTCAGTGAAATAAAAAGAGAAGGCAAGATTAGAGGGGAAAAAAAACAGTGAAAAGAAATGAACAAAGCCTCCAAGTAATATGGGATTATATGGAAAGATCTAATCTAGGTTTGATCAGTGTACCTGAATGTGACGAAGAGAATGAATCCAAGCTGGAAAACACTCTTCAGGATATTATCCAGGAGAACTTTCCCAACCTAGCAAGGCAGGCCAACATTCAAATCCAGGAAATACAGAGAACACCATAAAGATATTCCTCAAGAAGAGCAACCCCAAGGCACATAATTGTCAGATTCACCAAGGTTGAAATGAAGGAGAAAATGCTAAGGGCAGCCAGAGAGAAAGATCCGGTTACCCACAAAGGGAAGCCCATCAGACTCAAAAAGATCTCTCCACAGAAACCCTACAAGCCAGAAGAGAGTGGGGACCAATATTCAACGTCCTTAAGGGAAAGAACTTTCAACCCAGAATTTCAGATCCAGCCAAACTACGCTTCATAAGTGAAGGAGAAAGTCTTTTATGGACAAGCAATTGCTGAGAGATTTTGTCACCACCAGGCCTACCTTACAAGAGCTCATGAAAGCAGCACTGAACATGGAAAGGAACAATCAGTACCAGCCACTGCAAAAACATATCAAATGGTAACGACCATCGACTCAATGAGGAAACTGCATCAACTAAAGGGCAAAACAGCCAGCAGTATAAAAATGGCAGGGCAAAATTCACAAATAACAATATTAACCTTAAATGTAAATGGACTAAATGTGCCAATCAAAAGACATGGACTGGCAAATTAGATAAAGAGCACCTCTAGTAGAATTCAGCTAGGAACCCATCTGGTCCTGGACTTTCTTTGGTTGCTAGAGTATTAATTGCTGCCTCACTTTCAGACCTTGTTAATGGTCTATTCATGGATTCAACTTCTTTCTGGTTTAGTCTTGGGAGGGTGTAAGTGTCCAGGAATTTATCCGTTTCCTCTAGATTTACTGGTTTATGTGCATAGAGTTGTTTGTAGTAATCTCTGATGGGAGTTTGTATTTCTGTGGACTCAGTGATGACATCCCCTTTATCGTTTTTTATTGAACCTATCTGATTCTTCTCTCTTTTCTATTAGTCTGGATAGCAGTCTTTCTATTTTATTGATCTTTTTAATAAACCACCTCCTGGATTTATTTATATTTTGAATTCGTTTTTGTGTCACTTTATTCTTCACTTCTGCTCTGATCTTAGTTATTTCTTGTCTTCTGCTAGCTTTTGAATTTGTTTGATCTTGCTCCTCCAGTTCTTTTAATCATGACATTAGGGCGTCAATTTTAGATCTTTCCTTGCTTCTCTTGTGAGCATTTTGTGCTATAAATTTGCCTCCAGAAACTGCTTTAAATGTGTCCCAAAAATTCTGGTACATTTGTGTCTTCTTTGTCATTGGTTTTGAAGAACATCTTTATTTCTACCTTTGTTTCTTTATTTATCCAGTAGTCATTCAGGAGCAGGTTGTTCAGTTTCCGTGTGGTTGTGCAGTTTTGAGTGCATTTGTTAATCCTGAGTTCTAATTTGATTTCACTGTGGTCTAAGAGACTGGTTGTTATGATTTCCATTTGTTGCATTTGCTGAGGAGTATTTTATTTCCAATTACGTGATAAATTTTAGAATAAGTGCGATGTGGTGCTGAGAAGAATGTATATTCTGTGGATTTGGGGTGGTGGAGAGTCCTATAGATGTCTACTAGGTTTGCTTGGTCCAGATCTGAGTTTAAGTCCTGGATATCCTTGTTAATTTTCTGTCTTGTTGATCTGTCTAACATTGACAGTGGAGTGTTAAAAGTCTCCCACTATTATTATGTGGGAGTTCAATTCTCTTTGTAGGTCATTAAGAACCTGCTTTATGTATCTGGGTGCTCCTGTAGTGGGTGCATATATGTTTAGATAGTTAGCTCTTCTTGTTGCATTGATCCCTTTACCATTATGTAATGCTGTCCTTTGTTACTTTTGATCTTTGTTGTTGTAAATTCTGTTTTATCAGAGTCTAGGATTGCACCCCCTGCTTTTTTTTTTTTTCTCTCCATTTGCTTAGTAAATCTTCTACCATCCTTTTATTTTGGGTCTATGTGCATCATTGCACATGAGATGGGTCTCCTGAATACAGCACAGGGATGGGTCTTGACTCTATCCAATTTGCCAGTCTGGTTTTTTTTATTGAGGCTTTTAGCCCATTTACATTTAAGGTAAATACTGTTAAGTGTGAATTTGATCCTAGCAGGAAAATTCTTACAGAAATTAGATTAATGTTTGCCTGAGGTTTGGGGGAAGGAAGAATTAAAAGCCCCCACTAATAAGTAGTTTCTTTGTTTCTTTTTAGCTGATGAAAATGTTCTGTCATCATTTTTGTGAATGTAGTAAAACTCATTGAGTTGTTTAACTTAAGAGAAAATTTCATGGTACTTAAAAAATAATTATAGTATATGAAAAGATACATAAGAAAAAAATTATCAAGTTATATTGTCAATGGAGAAAATAAAGTTGTAGTATAAAATAAAATATGGTCCTATTTATTTAAAATGTTTGCTTATCCATGTACACATTTACGTGTGAAAACGCATTAGAACTAAAGTGATATATATTGAACTCTTAACAGTGTGAAAATCTTACGTGTGAAAGTGCATAAGAACTAAAGTGATATACATTGAACTCTGAAGAAGAGAACAGTATTGGGAAGTTTTTAAAGAGAGGATTGTATATATTTTGTTTTCTTTGAATGTTATATAAGGAGCCTATGTTCATGTGTTATATAAAAACTAAATTAAAAGAAAATTAGGCCAGGCATGATGGCTCACATCTGTAATCTCAGCACTTTGGGAGGCCAAGTTGGGTGGATCACCTGGTGTCAGGAGTTCAAGACTAGCCTGGCCAACTTGGTGAAACCCCTGTCTCTACTAAAAATACGAAAAAATTAGCTGGGCGTGCTGGTAGGCACCTGTAATCCCAGCTACTCGGGAGGCTGATGCAAGAGAATCACTTGAACCCAGAAGGTGGAGGTTGCAGTGAGCTGAGATTGTGCCATTGTACTCCAGCCTGGGTGACAGAGCGAGACTGTCTCAAAAAAAAAAAAAAGGAAAAATATTAACAGTTAGATGTTATGAAATATAAATACTATATTGCCCCATTTCAATGCTCAGTTTAATTCTCCCCAATTTATAAAGTCTTCCCTACTGCATCATTTACTCATTTGTTTTATCTGTACTGTTACAGCTCCTACCCTTTATACTCTACGTAATTTAGTGCCTTATCATACATTTAACTAAACTGATTACATGGGAGAACCCTTGATAAACTGTAAAACATAGTATTAATGCCATGCCAATACGTTGTGCAATGTCTTTGGCATTGTCATTGTGAAATTAAGAATAGCAAAGCTAAAAATGGAGGCCAAGGTCAGAAGTTAGAAAAATTATGGGCCAGCTGCCAAACCTAAATCCTTAAAATAAAACTGACATCACAGGTCAAATGGAAGTTTTATATTCTGGGTTAACATAAAGACAGACTTCAAATATAATAATTTCTGGGCAAATCCAGGCAAGCAGTGTTTGATAAGAAAGCTCCAGAATTCTCATAGAAAAACAATAACAACAACAAACAACAAAAAACAAGACATAGGTAGAAAGGTACATCCCAAAATAGGCTTCAAGGCAAAGTTCTTGTACATGCTATTGTTTTTATTTTTGCACTCATATTATTTTATATGTTACCCTCAATTTCCCAATTACATTGCAAGATTGCAATTTACCAAGATTTGTTGGATTTAGGAAAAATGCTCATATTTATTGTATAGTCTCTAGATTATTATATCATTAGATTGCATACCTGATTAGTTTTATTGATTTAACTGATAGGTGATGACCAGTTACGGTGAGGTTGAAAAATTAAAATTAATTTTCCAAAAATATTAAGCCTTTTCTAACTACACCCAAAGTAAGTACTGAATGGCCATAGTCACCTAATAAAACATGTGGTGCCCATTTCACAGGGGTCATGATAAATCTGACATGAAAGCTAAAGTAGGAGAGGGAGTTTGTCAATGCTTGGTTTTATCTGACTGTCCCAAAGAGCCAGTATCTGACTGAATTCTTAAAAACAATCCTGCTTCCTAACTTTCACTAATTGTATTATGATTATTATTAATATTCTACTAATAGCAGATAATGTGTATTGAGTGTGTATCTTGTACTGGGTCCTGAGCTAAACATTTTTATGTATAGTATCTCATTTAATACTTACACCAATGCTATAAAGTAGTAACTACAATCACATATATTGGACAGATGAGAGAGCTAAGGTTGAATGAGTATAAACAACTTCACCATGACCACACAGGTAGTAAGTGATAATGATGTGATTCCATTTTGAGCCTAACTCTCAAATTTGTTTTTTATTCAAATAACATTCTAGTTATACAATATTTAATATTTGGACATCACTCAGAATCCTGGGTTCCCATTCTATCCTGCCATGGTCATCTCCTTCAGGGACTCACAGGAAATAATTGTCTAGAGCAAAAGGGCAATTAGGACTTCATCCTTCAACCCCAATAAAATAACTAGTGAATTAGTGTAGATTCTGCCAGTGACTTCTTGAGGAAGCAAATGCTTGGCAAAGCGGTCTCCTTTTGTGTTTTGTCCTGGGCCCACATACTCTGTCAGTGCTGAAGAAGTGTGAGTCTAGAAAGAAATGACCAATCCCAGAGCAAGACGGAGTTTGAGCTTAACACAGAGGGTATCCATTTTTTAATTTGGCTAAATAACCAGGCACAAAAAGTGCCAACATCACCTATCAAGGGAAATTCTCCAAATAATCTACTTCTATTAGGACAGTGGATTAGATTAGATGATAAGGACATTCCCAGAGCAAAGGAGAATGAAAGCAATTTTATCCAAAAGATGAAGGTTCTAGAAAGTCATTTCCAATGTCTCCATGATACTGGCAGGCAGGAATACACACTTTTAATTTGCCTGGAACTGATGACACCAGGAACAAATTAAATATGTAATCACTCATACTTTTAAATGGAAAAACAATAAATTTCTGCCTACCCATAGCTTGAGAGAGAAATCCAGGAGGTGTATTGTAGCATTCATCTGAGTGCAAAATTCACATTAGAAAGAAACTCTACTGAAACTTTATGATTACTAAGGAAAAGATTTTAAGACACCAGTTTTTTGTTTTTGGAAAGTGGTATAATATGGAAATAAAAAAGAAAAAGAAAAAGAAATTAGGTTACTCCTGAAAAATCAAAGTTTATCGGGCTAAAAATCAGAAACAATACCAAACAAAGAAAAGAATTCACATCAATCAGAAAAGAAATATGACTGTTAATGAAAAGGAACACGCAAACAAACCTCCAATGCACAAAGCAATGAATCCTTCACTATCCCGTATTTCAACTGAACCACTAGAGAGTGAGGGAAAAAATTGATAGCAACACTTGCAGCTGAAATAACTCTTGCAGGAATTAATTCTTTCTTCTTTTGTATTCTCCCCATGATATTCCTCTTGATATTCAGCAACTCTTTTAAAGGAAGATACTTGCAAGCACTGACCTTGCCTTTGACTGTTTGTGTGTCTCCACAGTTCTTTGCAGATGTTACTGGGCATCGCAGTAGATTTCCTTCTTCACCTGCTTGTCCACAACTGAAGTATATCCACCTCAGAGCCTCCGCAGGTCCACGCCTTAGATCCATTAGCACAAATCTGCAAAAACCATTTCTCACTCGCTGGATGGTGATACAGTGTTTGTCTTCCATCACCATCTCTCTGATTATTTTCAAAGATGTGGTTAGTGATCTAGTTAGCCCTAGTAGGAGCAGCTTCGGCAGCAAACACCTAAGATTCCCTCCTGACCCCACCTTATTCCTGTGACTCATTGCTACTATTTGAATTACTATCCTGTCTGTAACTTAATCTCAAATTGGAGGTTATGAGTTTCTTTTTCTTTCTTTCTTTTTCCCTATGGGGCCAAAGCCAGCAAGGAATCTTCATTAAAATTCACCATAGGCCCATTTGTTTGCCATTTCCCTGCCCCCCAAGTCACATATTCCTCCCACCCTGCTGTGAACTGTGCAGAGCAGAGGAATGACCCGTGGAATCTCATGGTCCCGTGGAGGTGCTAAATCAGGCTGCTCCTCTCTGCCAAATATGACATATATTTTCTGTCTCTGGACACCCCTCCAAATAGTATTGTATTCACAACGTTATTTTATTCTGTATTTTAGGAAATAACATCTCTTTCCTCATGAACAGGTGCAACTACCACTGACATTTAGAACACTCCTTGAAGGTAGGGGCTAAGGATCTAGGCTTGTGCGATGTTAGTTCGTACTGGAGACAAGTATTCGAGGGCATTCTTGGGTAGTTATTATTGTTGTTTGGTTATTGCATTCTCCCTCTCTGTTCCGATGAGACATAACTATGCTAGATTCATACTTCATATTCATCTATAGGAACATCTGGCCCACGTCTAACATTTAATTTCCACACCATTAGAGTCAAACAATACATGTACATCAGTAGATAATGTAATGCATTATCACGCAAGGCAGAGAGTAGCAATTTATTAGCCTAATTTAAAATAGCCTCCAGCAAAAAATAGTGCATCTTAATTCAGAGTTTTGAATGGAATGACATGTTTTCAAGTAAAATTCAAAGGTATATAGACAGACATGCTTTTGAAAAAGTTTCCTACATATATTATCTTCTGCATTATTCAAGGGGGGGATATCAATGCTGTATTTTATGTTCCAAACAAATCTAATCCATAATAATGCAAAAAAAAAAAAAAGCCTTGGGAGAAAATGAAAAAAGGAATTCCTTGGAACATAACTTACACAACTTCAACATACAGGCTGCTAAGAATTTCTTTGCACATACTTAAAATCACAGAAAATTTTTTTGCTTTGAATGTAGCATGAATTTTGTCTCTGCTTCCTAAGACATTTTTATTACTATTTTGAGGTTTATAGACAATGAATATGTAGAGTGTTAGTTTGTCTTTGTAGGAGAATATTATAACTTTTATAAGGGTTTAAGTGATGTAATCTTAGAAATGAGCTTAAGCTATGCAGCTTGCACAAATTATAGTAATTATTAAAAACAAATATTCAAATATCTTCTCAGTTCTTATTAATGAAAACCAGCCTCTGTTTTTTAACACATACATTTGATACAGGAAAATTCCCAGTGCTTTTTAACACTGATAAAAACCTTCTCTACTCCCTTAAATATTACAATGGAAGTAATAGTATATATTTATAGAATATATATAGTAGTACAAATTCTAAATTCTGTGAAACTCACCAGAGCATAGTCATAAGGCACATTGCCTATGACAATTCAGCCTTAGAAGAGATGGAGAAAATTTGTCATCTTGAGATCCTCGATAGTGCTTAAGCTGCTGTTAAGTGTTCTCTCAGCAATGATATGCAAGTCCACGGATGGGCCCTATGGTGAATGCAAATCACATAATTTTTATGAACTCTCAGATTAATGGAAGGAGTAAGAGATGCACATACATAACCCGAATACATAGTATAAAGTGCTAAATGCCATAAGAAAGTTGGGGAAAATCCTTCAGGAGATAAGGGAGAAAGGCACTACTTCTGGCTGTGGGCAGCAGAAAGGCTTCAAAAAAATTTAGCTTCGTGCTGGAACTTGGAGGACAGGCTACATACTGGAAATGTTCTGTAATACAGCTCAGAAGGCAAGATCCTGGTTTCTAAAGGGAATCACTGAGGCAATGCATTATGGTGCACCAGAACTAATACGGATCATCCTGACCCCAAGTCTCCACATTGTACTACTAAATTTTCTCCTGATACTAGTAATCCTTAGCTTGAATTCACCAATTAGAGTTCAGCTCTTGAGATCTTATATGTGAAACCTATATAGTGATTAACGTTTTGTTCCCTTCTGTCATGCTCTGTCATTGTATGTGACCAATTTGGTTTGGTATTGCTACCACCTGCGCTCCCATTCCCCTAAAATGGGAGCAAATGCAGAAACCACCCAGGATGGTCAAATTTTGTCCTAATCCCTGACTGCCTGAACTAATTCCAGGGAACTTCAACTTTTACAAGCTAAGTCCCAAAAGGTGTTGTTACCAGTGATAGTCTTCAGATGAGTTTGTGGCTCCGACTGGCGTAACTTGATCCCAAAAGCCTTGAGCTTATCACATATCTAGTAATTTTGTCAGCAAGCTCAAATACCTGTTTATATGTGCCATACCCTATACCCAATCTGTGGCAAAGGGATAGATATGCACATTAGGTCTCCCAATCTTCCAAAGTTTTCTAAAGCTGTGCATGTATTATGACCTCAAGTTTCATCTTTCTGACATATGTTATAATAAATGTAATAAATTAAAAATAAGGGTAAAACTTAGCAATTGACCTTCCCAATCTCCATTCCTCAGCCTGTCTCATTTCCCAGAGACAATTACATTTAAATATTTCTAATTTTAGTTCTAGTGTTTGTCACTGTCAGTACTGGGCTTTAGGTAGCTTATACAGACTCCAGTCTACAAAGAGGATGAATTTAGTGCACTTACTAGAGTCTTCTCCTATTTTCATTCTGATTTACGTTATTTTCAGTTTTTCAAGTGGTTGGCTTCATAATTTTAAATACTACTTCAATTTTGAAATTTTGACATTGAAAATCGTATAAGATTCTTTCTTCTGCTCAAAAAAATATTGAGTATCCACATTAAAATATCCATATTAACCAAATGCTGCACTAGATTCTAGCAATAAAATGAATTAAAAACAGACATAAACCCTGTCATAATGAAAATCACCATCTAATGAAAAGAGTGACCAAGAATAAAAAAACAAAAATAAATTACAGTGGTAAGTGTGGTCCCCCCAAAAATCATTATAAGTTATGATAATTTATATTAAGGAGATTGGGGTAGTTTCTCAGAAGAGACAACCCTTGATAAGAAATCTGACCAATGAGTTGGATATTACCTTGTGGAAAATTGTAATAAAGGCTTCAGCTTGTTAAAAGACCCTTGGCAGAGAAGAAATGATGAGTGTCAGTGGGACTCAAGTGGAGAAAGTAAAAAACTGCAGAGACATAACAAAGAAAAGATAAATATCGACTGTCTATTTGGAGCTTTGCAGGACTTACAAAGGAGTTTTGCCTTTATTCTAAGATCAAGGAAAAGTCACTTAATTCTAATCAAATCATGAATAAGGTTTATGAAAACTTACTCTGATTACAGCTTAGTGGATATAAATAAATAAGCTGGAGTCTTATTTCTTTCCCTATGGATCTTACTTCTCAGTCTTAATATTGCTTTAAAATTGCCAACAATTTTATTATTTTTATTAGCTTATAACTATACATGAGCCTTCAATATTTCCTCTATAAATTGAGTGTAAATGTTGAAAAACAATAAAAATATCGACTACCCTATGTCCCAGCAATCCCATTCCTAGGTATTTGCCCATACACAAATGAGTGCACACATCCACCAAAATATTCTGGAAGGATATTCGTAACAGATTTATTTATGATAACTGAGAACCAAAACCACGTCCAATGTCCAACAAAGAAAATGGCTAAGTTACAGTATGTAAAGAAATACTACACAGCAATGAAGAGAATGAGCTACTGGTAAACACAATGACAAGGATGATTCTCACAATGACAGAAGTTAGGCACAAAATAATACACACCATAGGATTATATTTAGCTGAAGTTTAAGAACTGGCAAAACTAATGAATGAAGAAAGAAGTATGAATGTTGATTACCATTTTGGGAATGGAAGGATATGACTAGGAAGGGGGATAAAGACCACTTTTGAGTGCTGGAAATGTTACTTATTTTGATCTTGGTAGTTATTACTTGGTGTGTACATTTTTAAAACTTGATCAAACCTTATAAAGATCAGTGAACTTGATATTTGATCACATATATTCTACCTCAGTAAAAATGTAAAAACAAAAACAATAAACAACATTTAAAACACTAAGATATTGCAAATACGTTGTCCAGATCTAAGTGAGATATCTGGCACATACTCATATGTACCCCTGCAAGGAAAATGAAGGTCAAATTCATTCTTTAAAAAAATACTCTATCACTTTCTCAAAATCATGCCTTATGGACAATGAACTTTCAAGTCTACATGTCAGAAAAATGTCTTTATTTCACTCTGACTTTATTATTTGGCTCCAAATCATTTTCTCTCAAAACACAGAGGGAGTTGTTATATTGTTTTCTAGAATATAGTGGTGTTAATGAAAAGTTTAAAGTTACTTTGACTTTTATAACTTTTAAATTTTTCTTTGAAAGCTCTAAGAAATTTTTTTTACACACAGAGTTATAAAGTTTCACCATAATTTATGGAGATATGTTAGATTTCGATTGCAGTTTAACAAATTGCCACAAATTTAGCTGTTTAAAACAATACTCATTTATTATATCACAGTTTGTGAAGGTCAGAAGTGCAGGAAAGGCTAGCTAGATCCACAGCACAGAGTCTCTCAAGATTAAAATCAAGGTGTTTACTGGGCTGCATTCTCAAGTGGCTAGGGAAGCAACAACTTCTGTACTTCCTCATGTTTTTATCAGAATTCACTTTCCTGAAGCTGTAGAATTTATGGAAGCTTGCTTTTTCAAAGCCAGCAGTAGAAAGAGAATATCTTCTTCCTGTGTTTGATCCCAGGAAGCCTTTTCAAAGGGCTCACTTGATTTGGTCAGGCACACCTAGAATAATCTCCCTTTTGATTAACTCAAAGTCAGACTGATTGGAGACATTAATTGTATCTGAAAACATCCCTCATCTTTGCCAGGTAATGTAACCTAGCATAGGGATGATGTCTATTAGAGTCAGCGGTCCCTCCCTATATTCAAGAAGAAGAGACGCTATTGGGCATGTACATGGTGGGTGGGATTCTTAGAGGATATTTTAAAACATTGCCTGTCATGTATTTTTCACAATTCCTTTTTATTTCTTTCTGATACTTTCATAACCACAAAATTCTGAATAATACTGAGCTCAAATAATTATTGAATAAACAAACAGATATTTTACAGCTTCTTTCAAATCTGAAGATGCGAATCTTTGCCCAGATGAACTTCTCTGTTATGTCTTCAATAATGTGTTTTACTTTTTTTCTGAATACTTTAGTAGATTTTTAATAAATATTCACAGCTCAAGATTTTCACTCATTTTTACAATTTCCTTATCTGTTTCTTTATGTTCTTATATATAAGTGTATGGAGGGATATTTATGAATATTTCATATCACCAACTTTAATAATTTGTGTTCAAGTTGTTATTCAGTTATCCTATTCAATGTTTTATTTTGACAACCGTGTGCATTTCTAAGAACCACTTCTAGCTTTTTGATTTTGTTCAATTCTGGATATAATTGCTTTTCAGATCTCTCTGAGAATACTGAAATGATCATGTTTAAGTTTTCTTTTCTTCCTGAATTATGTGTTTCTTTTCAGAATCAATTTTCTTTTTATAACCCTCCTTGTTGCTGCTTCTATGCATGTATCTGGTGATTCTTGATTGTCCACTCACACTTGTTCATGAAACACTAAGTAACTTGGGTATAGTGGATGAATCTATCTCCAGCGTGCCATGCTCTTTCCATCTTTGTACTTGAGCTCATACTATGACTCCATCTGCATCTGTTAGGCCTTCTTAGTTCCAACATTCATAAATAGCTCCCATCTTTTAGTATTCACTTACAATGAATAGCACACAGTACATGGCACAGAAGGGTTTTTGTTTTTAGTTTTTAGAGACAGGCTGGAGTGTCACCCAGGCTGGAGTACAGTGGATTGATCATAGCTCCCTGCAGCCTCAAACTCCTGAGCTCAAGCGATCTTCCCATCTCAGTTTCCTAAGTAGCTAGGACTACAAGTGTGTGCCACTATACCTGGCTAATTTAAAAACAAGAACAACTACAAAAAAAAAAAAAAAACTTTTATAGATAGGGTCTCGCCGCTATGTTGCCCAGGCTGGCCTTGAAATCGTGTGCACTCAAGCAATCCTCCTCCCTTGGCCTCCCAAAGTGCTGGGATTACAAATGTGAGCCACCATGGCTGACTTCCAGTTTAGAACCTAGTATCAGCTGAACTTATATTAGCAAGTAACTGATGTGGTTTGCCTTTGCAATTTATGGTCTGTTTTCTGTTATTCTCCCGTGAAATAGCGAGATGACTGCAGACTTTGTCTACATAGGCAAAGTGTGCATTGTAGCATGATTGACTTTAGTATGTATCAAAAGGGCCTACCCATTTAGTTTAGGGTCCAGTCAATATGGATGGACTTACACTGGCATGTAGATGTCATCCATCCCTCTGGGAACATATTATCATTTTCCCGTCTTGGTCAGATCTGTCTTTCTTTTAAAATATCTTGTTTGTTGGAAGGTTTACATTAGTCTCTTCTCTACTTTTTCGTCGATAACCACCTATATTTCTCATTCTTCCCTAGCAGATTGTTGCATTTCCTTAAATGGCAGCTCTCTGGTTGTATCACAGGATAGACATGGCTGTGATTCATATGGGGAAGTGAGTCTGGGGTACCAAGATATTAGTGGCTCAGTTATTTCATAGAGAGTATGTGAATTAATTCCTTCATGACTACCCCATCCCATTTCTGCTGTCACTGCTTGACAATTCTGAGTATATGGACTTCCTCTTTCTAAGAGCAGAGATGGGCTAGGGTAGTGGTTGTTTTTTTTTTTTTTTTTGTTTTTTTTTTTTGGCTATGTTCTGGTGATTTATTATTAATAAGATTCCATACCCTTTCTATCTTTCAAGTGAATGGTAAATCAGAAAATGCTTACTAATTGAGGGCAGGACTTAAATCACAAGCAAAACTCATTATATCATGATTCTTTTAATCAATATTTGAACATCTAGTTTGAAAACAATAAGTACTGTAGAAGATCAAAAAGAAGAAAAAAGTCTCTTCATCTCAGGACTTTAGAATCTAGGAGGATTCAAATAATAATAATGGAGGAATAAGAACATTAAAAGACATCAAAGAAATAAATGAGCATGTTATAAATCATACAGAATCAAACTTATGAACTGACTACTGTGGAAAAGCCTGGTATGTTGAATCATGAATTAGGGGTCATGCCAATGAGGAGCTTCCATGACCTCATTCCCAAGCTCTATGTGGTATAAAGTTGCTAAATCTGAAGGGCCAGTAGCTCAAGAGGGTAATATCTAACAGAGATGAAGTTACTGCTGAAAGAGGTGGGAGTTTCAGGCTCTTCCCAGGTGCTGCCCTGGACTTCTCTGTAAGCTATTATATGCTTACTAATTGAGGGTAGGACTTAAAACACAAGGTAAACTTACTGTATCATAGTTCTTTTAATAGGAAAACTATTTAAAAATAAATATAATAACTATTTACTCATAGCATATATATTTACTTCTGATATTAATTATGTCCTTATTGTCATTTCCCTTTCTCATTTAGCATGGATGTACAGACCTGGATTTGAGTCCTTCATTCATTACCCATTAACTGGTTAATTTAGTTGAGTTCTTAAGCCTCCTTAATGTCCCACTTATAGGCTCAATAATAGTGGACCTAATTAAGAAGATTGTTTTGAGAAAAGTACCTAACAAGCAATAAGAATTCAACAAATGCTAGTTAGTTTTACTATTTATATTATTTTGCCACATTTATTTCATTAAAAAACTATTATATTATGAGGAGTAAATATATTATACACCCAGGTGCATTAGTTTTTTATTGCTGTGCAATAAATTACCACAAACCCAGCAAGTTGAAACAGCACAAATTTATTATCTCACAGTTTCTATAGGTCAGAAGTCTGGGCATAGCAAGACTGGTTTCTCTGCCTTGGGTCTCATAAGTCTGAAATGATGGTGTCAACCAGACTAAGTTTTTGCCTGGAGACTCTGGAGAAAAACTGACTTCCAAATTCATTCTCATTTTTGGCAGAATTCAGTTTCTTGCAGTTATAGAACTGAGGCTCTTGTTCCTTTGCTAGCTGTCAGCAAGGGGCCGCTCTCAGCTCCTAGAGGCCACCCTTACCATATGGCCCCCTTCCTATTCAAGTTGTTGAGCCAAGTCAAATCCTGTCATGTTTGAAGTCTTTAACTTTGTCTTTGTCCTCTAGACCCAGATTTAAGGGGGCCCTGTGATTAGGTCAGGGCCCATCCAAGTCATCTCCCTTTTGGTTAACTCAGAGTCAACTCATTAGCATCCCAAATTACATCTGCAAGATCTTTTTTGCCGTGTAACTTAACAGGAGTGATGTCCTTTCCTATTCAGGGGTTCCTCTTACAGTTGAAGGGAGGGAATTATACAGGAATGGGTCCTTGAGAATCATTTTAGAATTATGACTACCACACAGGGTCTCAGAAATTGCATTCCCCGTGACACCAACACGAAAGGAGGATAAAAAACATTAAACATCACCTTCCCCTGTCTCCTCCCCTTCCTTCATTCATATCTACCCTCATTAATTTCATCCATGTGCAGCCAAACTCCTCTGAAAAGAGAAAAGCAAGAAATTCTTTATTGTGGTGAGTGGATTCTGCCTTTGCGCTTTGATTTAAGGTCTATTTTTACTAGGCTAAATAAGCACTATAAAAGGACTTAAGGTAAGAAATCCTTTACTTTTTCTGTTCTTCCTGAGAATCATTCTGAAAACCCTGATCCCCTACTAAGAAAAGGGAAATGAATCAAATTTACTTTGATGAAGCATCTTCAGTACGCATGGCACACGCTTTACATATTTATATATAAGTTCACTTCATTCTCAACAGTAGGTCTGAATATTATCTCTATTTTATGGAAGAGAAACCTAGGAGATAAAATAACCTGCTCAAGGTCACAGTGAGGTAAAGAAGCTAGGACTTTCATCTAGGCTGAGGATTTTTAAATACGTTAGTACAAGCCCTAGATGTCTGCTGCTAAAAAAGACAACTATTTTTATTAGGAGATGTGAGACAGGCATGAGGATGTACGTGTTACTTTGCTTAGCATCGTCAGCAAAGCTTCATTGACTGTGAAGGAAAGTGTCTAGATATCTAAATTTAGTTTCAGGGCTTGACCTACTAAAGCATTCCTCATGCTGGTAAAATTCTCATTCTCATTTATCCACAGGCCATAGGTCAGGGTCCCACCTTGAAGATGAGTCTGCACCTATGACCAGGGTGGTGCTGGATGAACTTCACTGCTCCTTTCCTAGTCAGGAAGGCTTAAGTAATAGTATGAGAAAATACCTGAAATCCTAAACCCTGGTAGAAAACACACTGCTGTCATAGCAACATTCCAAGTATATTTTTATTCATTTTTTTACAAAAAAAAAGATTTATAGTGTTTTACACAGATTTTTAAAATATAACAGAATAACCAATAGTAAAAGTAACTAGCATTTATTGAATTCTTATTACTTGTTAGGCACTGTGTACGTTCCTTGAAACAATGCTATTAATTAGGTCCTACTATTGACCCTTTTTTTATAAGTGGGATGTTAAGGAGGCTTAAGAACTCAACTAAGATTAACCAGTTAATGAGTAATGAATGAAGGACTCAAGTCCTTGTCTGTACATCCTTGCTAAATGAGAAAGGGAAATGAGAGTAAGGACACAATTAGATATCAGGAGTAAATTACTATACGCTTGCTAATGGAGGGAGACAAATTGGGCTTAAAACTTTCAGATAGTACAAAGAAAACTGATAAATCACTAGCCTCAATGTCTGTTTCTAGTGTTTCTAAGATAAAATCAATTATTCAACTATGTATAACCAGTGTAAACATAGTATGACAAGTGAAAACACTCTTATTGTTTTTTTTTTTAATGGGGCCCGGCTCTGTCATCTAGGTTGGAGTGCAGTGGTGTGAGCATGATTCACTGCAGCCTGCAGCCTCCATCTCCTGGGCTCAAGCAATCCACCCAACTCAGCCTCTTGAGTAGCTGGGACAACAGACAGTGTACACCACCACAACAGGCTACGTTCTAAACTTTTCTTTTTTCTGTTTTTGTTTGTTTGTTTTGGAGAGACAGAGTCTCACTATGTTGCTCAGGCTGGTCTCAAACTTCTGGCATCAAGTGATCCTCCCACCGCAGCCTCCCAAAATGTTGAGATTACAGATGTAAGTCACTGCTTCTGGCTAAAAACATTCCATTTAGAATATTTATCGAAAGGACCCTGAATGGCTGTATGTATATCTAAGAGTTAATATTGCTGAACATTTACTCTGGGTCAGGCAGTTTATGTTCATTTTATCCCTAATTCTTACCCTATGGTATGAGTACTATTATTATTCTCATTTTACACTTGAGCAAATTGAGACTTAGATGATGTATATGTTCAAGATTACATAGCTAGTAAGTGGTAATGTCAAGATTAAATTCAAGTAGTCAGAACTTGTAATCACTATGATATATTGCCTCCAATGACCATTTTGTCAGTAGCCTTACAGTAGTTTGTTGGTGCTATTTCTTATAGCATCACTAAATGTATGTATTAATCCAATGTACAGGACAGTTAAGCAAAAAAGAAATTGTTGAGAGTCAATATAATGGAGTGTAGGCAGAGAAGTATTCAATCAGTCTGGGAATAGATTTCAGAGTGCTTGGAGCATGAATTCTCAACATGGGCAATACCATCCAAAAGCAGATTATTATTTGTTCTTAGAAGGCAAGAAAATCTTGGATATTAAAATAGCTTGTAGACTTCTAAGGGGCCATAGTACATAAACATATATACCACTTATCGCTGATATGCAAGTTTCTCTGGGAGCAGGAAGGTGATAAGGAGAAAAATGCTAAAAAGGCTCCATAAGTGAGCAATTTAAAAAGCAAAAGGTTGAGAAATAACTGTTTAAGAAAATGGATGGACTGCATGTTCTTCATATTATCTTCATAGATATTATTTCTCTAACCTGCAGATTTCATAGCTACAGAGTATATCACCACATTCCAGGCTGTCTACTCTGATAGGATCAAAAGTATAGTTAGTCAAATAAAAATAGATATGCCCAAGCAGGTATCTGTGAATGGATAAATTTGACATTCTCACTTGATAACTGAGTTGTCCAACAAGGCCAGTATTAGGACCCAAATGCTACTTTTGCTAGGAGTCTGTAGATCATGCCAAGATTCTGCTTATAATAGATTCAAAGTTACTTTATACCATGTAAATACATAAGTGGTCAAAGGTGCGAAGTTGTATTCCAAATGTTCAGAATAATGTTAGTTTATATGGACACAGGGAGAGGAACATGACATACCAGGGCCTGTCGGGGTGGGGGTCAAGGGGAGGGATAGCAGGGGGTAGTGGGATAGGGGAGAGATAGCATGAGGAGAAATACCTAATGTAGGTGATGGGATAATAGATGCAGCAAGCCACCATGATACATGTATACCTATATAACAAATTTGCACACTCTGCACATGGACTCCAGAACTTAAAGTATAATTAAAAAAAAAAAAAAGATTTCTGCTTCTGGGAGGGGAACAAAAAAACCCTCATCTTACTTAAAGGAGTAATATTACATACCTTTGAGTAAGCTATCCTTCCCCAACTCCCACAACTTTTACCTGTTGCTTCTAAAAAACGTTTTACATGTTCATGGGACACCTACCAAGGTAATGGCTTCAGATTTAGAATAATTAAATGATAGCTCTCTTTTCTGGCAAGAATCAAGTTTCAGTTTGGTGGTCCATTCCATCCTCAAAAGGATGGTGGAGTAAGTTAATGCAGCTTTCTCCTATCTGACTTGGGATTTTACCCTACTGGTAAGTTAATAAGTAAGCCTGTTACTGCTTCATGAATGCTAGTAGAAGACACAAGACTCCTGAATCAGAGACAAAGGACTTTATTAATCATGGCAAAGCAAGGAACACAAGTAACAGCATCTTTGCATCAGTTCCCCCTTGACCCCCATGTCCCAGAGGGGTGCTGCAGAGAGCCCAGGTTGATGCAGTGGCTTTGCCTTACAGTCAAAGAACACTTAGATTGGAAACCTGCTGTTTTATAGCAAGCAGTAAGCAAGCCTACTGTTTGTTCCAGAGGGACACATTATCTTATCCCTTAAGGCTGCTTGCTACAAACACCACACTGAAAAATGACCAGGTAAGAATCATGAGGGCCTTGAATTTTTTGCATACTCAGCAAGAAAGCAGGAACAAAAGATACCCATGGAGAAGCGTCTCCCAACATCCCTCCCCTGGAGATCTCTTTACTCTGGGTTCAATGAGATGTGATTCTTCCAAAAAAAAAAAAAATACTGTGAATACATTTTATTGTCGTACATAATTCCTTGTCCCAAGCCCTTTATTTCTTGTGGGCTTTTTCTGACTTAGGCAGAGGAATTTCCTGCAAAGACTTAACTGTCATAATTACTCACTCTACTGTGGTCTTTATTAATTGTCTAAATGTAAATTAAATTATTTGCCTTGTAAAATGATGCTAGCAAATTTGAGAAAACGATCATAATTTATATTCAGTTGCCTCAAAATGTAGGAGCCACCTTCTGAGGCCGAGATGGTTGCATCACTTGAGCCCCAGAGCTCTAGACCAACCTGGGCAACAAAGGGAGATCCTGTCTCTATAAAAAAATAACAAAAATTAGCCAAGGGTGGTGTCACACATCTGTGGTCCCAGCTACTCAGGAATCTAAGATGGGCATATCACCTGAGCCTGGGAGTTTGAGGCTACAGTGAGCTCTGACTGCACTACTGCATTCTGTCACCCAGGCCAGAGTGAGACCTTCTCTTAAAAAGAAATATTTGGAAGCACTGAAAGAACAGATAAAACATGTTTTCAGGAAGTTGGACAAGGTGAATTCTCAACTCTCAACTTGGGTTTCTTTGGTATGATTAAGCAACAGTATCCATTATAGACTTACAGTTATTTCTAATTATACTTATTGGAAAATGACAATGCTACTCAGTAGGAAGATATTTGTTGATACTAAGTTAATATTACTGGAATGATCTTTTCATCAATATTACAATGCCCTCTATTCCACAAATAGGATGCATTCTAAGAGCCCTATTTTCCTACAGAGTACTGTCAATTCTTACATATATTCCATTTTTAATTTAAATAGATTTATTAACAGCTTAAACATAAATGACTAGCAAAATAATCGAAAGAATTCGTGTTTCTAGGAAGCAAAGTAGGTGAGAGGAAGTTACAGTACATTTTATTTGACTCCAAGCAATATCTCTGCAGCAGGGTATAGATATTTTAAGAGGTGTGTGTTGAGTCCAAACAAAAAAAATGCAAAGGACTCTTGCATGACAGGATAATTTATATTTAAACTAAGCTATGTGTACTTGTTGCCCAAGACATGTTTTAGCACAGTATTTTTGTGGTATTCATTTCTAAAATGATTTCTTTGCACTTTGCCATGTGTAGTTAGGTTCTGGTGAAATCAGATGATCAAATATTGGCATCTTAGTTTGTGTTTTATAGGCATGGCCTATGTACAAGTTTGCTTTTCTTCTTTTTGCCCTGGAAATTTTGTAGTCTTTCTTTGATATTATAACTGCTTTGAGCTCCTGTTTAGAAATAATCTGTGGTCAACAAACCGAGGATTTAAGTTCTAAAGCACATTAGACTCGTAAAACTGAATCCCTTAGATTAAAAATATGAAGACAAAGAGAAGGTGCTTAAGTTAAAGCTGCCTTGGGCACCAGCAAGTTATGGGTTGGTGGGTTTTATAAGACTACTTACTATGCCATTCAATAAAAAAAAAAACAGAGCAGTTACCATAGCAACACCACATCTAATGGTGCTTATGCTACCTCTGAGATACAAAATACCTTCTTCCAGGGACACATTGACCAATGCAGTCTGCTATGGGAAGATTTTTATGCCTAACGTTAGCCTTAAAGATGAAATTTATATTTTAATAATATAAGGAATATACAAACACACACATATATAATATTAATTTGCAACCTTCAGATATTACAATAAATTTTAACTAATTTTCTTTCTTTTCCAACTTTTTAAGGATAAAATTGTTTTTCTAAATTTCAAAGAAAATAAAATTCATTTGAGAGAAACATGTATAATTTTGCTGATATATGGACATAGAAGTATTTTTAATTCTTCCAAATATATGTAATCTTCTACTGGAATAACACTTTAAGCTCCTAACTGTTAATACAGAAATTTGGATATTATTTGTGTTTCAGTAAATTATACTCCAGGCCAGAAAAATATGTTAAAGTCCTATTCATTTTGTTAAAAATTAAGCCTCTTAAATAAAATAATTAAGGAAGTAAAAAAATAGTTTGGCTAAATAGTAAAGATTAGAGTTTCTGTTAAGCTCACAAAGTTAAATAAATAGCAAAGAAAAATATTAATAAATAATAAAAACAAAACATTTTGGTGCAGAAGATAATACTTTTTCTACATTATCTCTCAGATGAGTTTTAAGAAAGTGAGTGGGATGCAACCCATTGTAACTTTTTTTCTAAACAATAGACAAATATGCATCAATAAGTATCTTCTTATTCAATAATGTTTTTAAATAGATCCACATAAGGACTATCTTAATGACTATCCAACACTGTGGGGTAATGCACTCACATCCAATGGCCACAGCAGAAACAAATATCTAACAAAGGCAGAAGTTATATATCATATACCTGCTTTGTTTCATACATGACTCTATAGTTACCTGTTTGACATTTACATTCCTACTGACTTCTGAAAAAAAGACTTAGTATAGTTGCTGCATGAGTATTGGGGTGCTCTTAATGCAAACTTGGTTTGTAACCCAAAGGATTAATGCTTGCTCAGAACTCAAACGTAGACTGTTATCAATGTAAAAATAACTTTTGTTTTTTTACAAAAAACTAAACAAACTAAAAGTTTGTTGGAAAGCAAAAATTACTGCTACTTCAGTCAGAAAATCACATTATCATACAGAAACAATGTAATAAATACAGTTTAAGCTCCCTGAAAGGCTCATAAAGCCTATTTGATCTAGGAAATAACAGAACTGCTTTAGATTTGGAATAAAATATAATTGACTATACTACATATATAATCAAAACATAAAGCTGAAGAGTAAATCATTTTTATTACAAATGCTAATATTTGAGAAACTAGATTTCAGCAAAATAATAGATTAATTAGAACTTTTTGGAGCTTTGGAAAAAACGTTAGAATCCCTTGAAAAATGTACTTATTCAGTAATTATTCAGAGAACACCTACTCTGGGCCAAGTATTGTTCTAGGGGCTACAGAAATTAACAATATAGATAAAATTTCTAAAGCTTTATTACAATGGCAGAAATAAATAGCAAACAGCAATGAAAGCAAAAATAATTTTCATGGTCACATATGCTGCAAAGTAAATAAACTCTATGGCAGGACAGAAAGTAATTGGGGAGGGGGACTTAAGACACAGAGAACAAAGAAATGATTAAAAATATACACTATACGAATTTTAAAAAGAAAGCCAGAAACCAAATTCTTGCAGTGAAGATCCTATTTGGAATGTGAACAAAATGATAGAATAGGAAGTTTGAGCCTTCAACTCACTCCATCCCTAGCTCCCACCCAGAAACACTGATTTTAACAACTACACATGATAGCAATGCTTTTATGGTAGCACAGTCATTCAGTTAAAAGGGTCCAGCACCTCAGTGAAGCAGAAAGCTGAAGAATAAATACAAGAGTAAGAATAGCTTCACTTTACCCATGTTAACCCTTCCCAAGTGCAGTAGAGCTCAATGCTAAGAGATTCACTCAGCCTGTGATTTCTCCTATGGGGAAAAAGTGAGACCAGAATGAGTGCCTGGCTTCCCCAGCCTCCTGGGATGCTGTCCAAGAGGCTAACTTCTGTTTCACCCCACCCAAAACACAGGGAATACACACAGCAATAACATCTGGGGGCAACTAGGAGCAGGACAAGAGGAGGGGCTTTGTGGCAGCTGGCACACAAATCTCAACAAGGGGCAGATCCTACTGGGTGGCTTGAAGACTCTGCCCAGATCTCCAAATGCAAGTCCCATGGGGTGCCTCAACTGTGGACACCTAACAAGCTGACATACATCCCCAGCACTCTGCAGGTACCACTTGCTGTGGCTGGCAGTCTGACCACACCATAGACATCAACAGATATGTGCTTCCCCATGGAGAGCACACATGAACCACCAGAGATGGCATGTGAGCTTCCACACATAGGACACATATTAGCAGGCAGCTCTGATGGATCAAGAGAAGTGTACAACGAGGAATAATCAGGTCACTGCCCTAATGAAAAGCAAAAGTCATTCAGGGTCCAACCTACTTTGTGGGGCTGAGAGAACGCACACAATTCTAAGACACCTCCCCACCACCACCACCCCTGAGAAAGAACAAGAGAAGTGAAAATGGCACATTCGTAGAAAGGTCTGAGAGACTCCCAGAATCTCTAGCCACGTTGACTGACAAAAGTTTTGTTTCTTCGTTTGTTTTAAAGCTAGTTAGCTGGACTGGAGGATGTGATTGCTCCTTCAAATGCAGCAATGAAAATCTTCAAGAGACATGAAGACAGTAGCACAAAGCCAGGAACATAAAAAATCAAAGCAACATGACACCACAAAAGGAACAAAATAGTTCAATGGCTGACTCTAAATAAATGCAGATATAAATTGCCTGACAAAGAGGTCAAAATAATTGTCTTTTAAAAACTCAGTGAGCTACAAGACAACAAAAATACACAATTGATAAAATAAGAAAAATTACATATTAACAAAATTAGAAATTCAAGATGGGTATCAAACCATAAAAGGGCAGAAATTCTAGAGCTGAAGAATAAAATGACTTTCCTGAAAAATTAGAGATTCAAACAGAACAATGAAGTAGAAGAAAGAATAAGCAAACGTGAAGACAGATCATCCATTTCAAATTATCCAGTCAGAAGAAGGAAAATTAAAATCAGTGAAAAAAAAACTTTGGGGTTTATGGACATCATAAAGCAAGCTAATAAACACATTATATGAGAGTCCAAAGGAAATAAACAGAAAAAGATGAAGGGGCGGAACATTTATTTACACAAACTAGAAAACCTAGGAGAGGTGGGTAAATTCTTGGACACATACACCCTCTTGAGACTGAACCAGGAAGAAATTTATTCCCAAACGGACCCAGTAATGAGCTCCAAAATTAAATCAGTAATAGTTTACCAAAAAAAAAAAAAAAAAAAACAGCCCAGGAACAGATGAATACACAGACAAACCCAGCAGCACATCAAAGAGCTATTCCATCACGATCAGGTAGGCTTCATCCCTCATATACACATTTATTGATTTGAGTATGTTGAATAATTCAACAAATGTGATTCATTACATAAACAAAACTAAAGACAAAAACCACATGATTATCTCAATAGATGTAGAAAAGGCTTTTGATAAAATTCAACATCCCTTCTTGTTAAAAACTCTCAATAAAATAGGTATTGAAAGAACATACCTCAAAACAGTAAGAGACATCTTTGGCAAATCCACAACCAACATTATACTAACTGGGCAAAATCAGGAAGCAGTCCCCTTGAAATCTAGCACCAGACAAGGTGACCCTGTCTCATCACTCCTATTTAACAAAGTGTTGGAAGTCCTAGCCAGAACAATCAGGCAAAAGAATGAAATAAAGAGCATCCAAATAGGAAAAGAGGAAGTCAAACTATCCCTCTTTGCAGATGACGTGATTCTATATCTAGAAAACCCCATAGTTTAAGACAAAAAGCTCCTTAAGCTGATAAACAACTTCAGGAAAGTTTTGGTATCCAAAAATCTATGTATAAAACTTACCAGCATTCCTATACACTAACAACATCCAAGTTGAGACCCAAATCAGGAAGGCAATTTCATTCCCAGTTGCCACACACATGCATACAAAAACACCTTAGGAATACAGTCAACCAAGGAGGTGAACGATCTCTAAAATGAGAATTACAAAACACTGATCAAAGAAATCAACAATGACACAAACAAATGGAAAAACATTCCAAGCTCATGGATAGGAAGAATCAGTACCATTGAAATGGCCATACACTCCAAAACACTTTACAGATTCAATGCTGTTTTTGTAATTAATTTACTTTTAAATTATACTTTAAGGTCTGGGATACATGTGCAAAATGTGCAGGTGTGTTACATAGGTATACACATGCCATGGTGGTTTGCTGCACCCATCAACCCATTATCTACATTAGGTATTTCTCCTAATGCTATCCCTCCCCTACCCCTTCACTCTCCAATAGGCCCCAGTGTGTGATGTTCTCCCTGTGTCCATGTGTTTTCATTGTCCAACTCCCAGTTATGAGTGAGGACATGTGGTGTTTGGTTTTCTATTCCTGTGTTAGTTTGCTGAGAATGATGGTTTCCAGCTTCATCCATGTCCCTGCAAAAGATTTGAACTCATCCATTTTTATGGCTCCATAGTATTCCATGGTGTAAATGTGCCATATTTTCTTTATCCAGTCTATCATTGATGGGCATTTGGGTTGGTTCTAAGTCTTTGCTATTGTGAACTGTGCTGCAGTAAACTACAAATGCATGTGTCTTTATAGTAAAATTATCTATAATCCTTTGGGTGTATACCCAGTAATGGAATTGTTGGGTCAAATGGTATTTCTGGTTCTATGTCCTTGAGGAATAGCCACACACTCTTCCACAATGGTTGAACTAATTTACACTCCCATCAACAGTGTAAAAGCATTTCTATTTCTCCACATCCTCTCCAGTATCTGTTGTTTCCTGACTTTTTAATGGTCGCCATTCTAATTGGCATGAGATGGTATCTATGTGGTTTTGATTTGCATTTCTCTAATGATCAGTGATGATGAGTTTTTTTTTCATATTTTTGTTGGCCATATAAATGTCTTCTTTTGAGAAGTGTCTGTTCATATCTTTTGCCCATTTTTTGATGAGGTTGTTTTTTTCTCGTAAATTTAAGTTTTTTTGTGGATTTTTGATATTAGCCCTTTGTCAGATGGATAGATTGCAAAATTTTTCTCCCATTCCATAGGTTGCCTGTTCACTCTGATAATAGTTTCTTTTGCTGTACAGAAGCTCTTTAATTTAATTATATCCAATTTGTCAATTTTGGCTTTTGTTGCCATTGCTTTTGGTGTTTTAGTCATGAAGTTTTTGCCCATGCCTACATCTGGAATGATATTGCCTAGGTTTTCTTCTAGGGTTTTATGATTTTTGGTTTTACATTTAAGTATTTAATCCATTTTGAGTTAATTTTTGTCTAGGGTGTAAGGAAGTGGTCCAGTTACAGTTTTCTGCACATGGCTAGCCAGTTTTCCCAACACCATTTATTAAACAGGGAATCATTTCCCCATTGCTTGTTTTTGTCAGGTTTGTCAAAGAGCAGATGGTTGTAGATGTGTGGCATTATTTCTGAGGCCTCTGTTATGTTTCATTGATCTATATATCTGTTTTGGTACCAGTACCATGCTGTTTTGGTTACTGTAGCCTTGTAGTATAGTTTGAAGTCAGATAGTGTGATGCCTCCAGCTTTGTTTTATTTTTTGCTTAGGATTGTCTTAGCTATACAGGCTCTTTTTGGTTCCATAGAAATTTAAAGTACTTTTTTCTAATTCTCTGAAGAAAGTCAATGGTCGCTTGATGGGGATAGCAAATTCAATGCTGTTTCTATCAAATTACCAATGACATTCTTCAAAGAAATATAAAAATGTTTAAAATTTGTTCAAAACCAAAGAAAGAGTGCAAATAGGCAAGATAGTCCTAAGCAAAAAGAACAAAGCTGGAAGCATCATGCTATCTGACTTCAAACTATACTATAGGACTACAGTAATCAAAACAGCATGATACAGTAAAAACAAAAGCAAAACAAAACAAAAAAATAGGTACATAATCATTGGAACAGAATAGAGATCCCAGAAATAAGACCACACATCTATGACCATCTGATCTTTGACAAAGCTGGTAAAAACAAGCAATAGGGGAAAGATTCCCTATTCGATAAATGGTGCTGGAATGACTGGCCAGTCATATGTGGAAGTTTGAATTTGGACCCCTTTCTTAAATATACAACAATTAACTCATGATGGATTAAAGACTTCAATGTAAAACCCAAAACTATAAAAACCCTAGAAGACAACCTAGACAATATCATTCTGAATATAAGAATGGGCAAAAGTTTCATGACAAAGACATCAAAAACAAACATTGACAAATGAGATCCAATTAAACTTCAAAGCTTCTGCACAGAGGAAGAAACTATCAACAAAGAAAACAGCCAACATATAGAATAGGAGAAAATTTTTGTAAACTATGCATCTGACAAAGATGTAACTTCCAACACTTAAACAAATTTACAAGAGAAAAACAGCCTTATTATAAAATGGGCAAAGGACAGAAACACTCTTCAGAATAAGACATATATGCAGCCAACAAGTATATTAAGAAATATCCAACATCACTGATCATTAGAGAAATGTAAATCAAAACCACAATGCGATACCATCTCATGCCAGTCAGAATGGCAATTATTAAAAAGTCAAAAATTAACAGGTGCTAGCAAGTTTGCAGAGAAAAACAGACACCTATACACTATTGGTGAGAGTGTAAATTAGTTCAGCCATGTGGAACACAGTATGGCAATTCTTCAAAGAACTAAAAACAGAACTACCATTTGACTCAACATTCCCCTTACTGAATATATACCCAGAGGAATAAAAATCATTCCACCATGAAGACACATGCACACAAATGTTCACTGCAGCACTCTTCACAGTAGCAAAGACTTGGATTCAACCTAAATGCCCATCAATGAGAGATTGGATAAAGAAAACATGGGAATATATGCATCATGGAATACTACGCAGCCATAAAAAAGAATGAGATTATGTTATTTTTTTGTGTGTGGAAAACGGATGGAGCTAGAGGCTGTTATCCTTAACAGATTAACTCAAGAATAGACACCCAAATACTACATGTTCTCACAAATGGAAGCTAAATTATTAGAACTCACGAACACAAAGAAAGGAAGAGCAGACCCTGGAGTCGACTTGAGGGTAGAGGGTGAGAGAAGGGGAGAGGATTAGAAAAAATAACTAGGCTTAATACCAGGTAATGAAATAATCTCTGCAACAAACCCCTCTGACATGAGTTTACCTATATAACAAACTTTCACATGTACTGCCAATCCTACCATAAATGTAAAGAAAGAGAAAGTTTATATAAAGAAATAATGGCTGGAAATTTCCAAAATCTGGGGAGATATAAGGATATATTGGTAACTGAAGCTGAAAGATCTCCCATCAGTTTCAATCCAAGGAAGACCTCACCAGTATATATTATAATCAAACTCAAAAGATGAAATTATGAAAGCAGCAAGAGATTAGAGACTAATTATGTACAAGGGAACCTCCATAAGGTTATCAGTATATTTCTCAACAGAAACCTTACATGCCAAGGTGAAGAAGGTGATGCACTTAAAGTATTGAAAGAAATAAACTGTCAACCAATAATACGGTACTTCACCTGGCAAAATTGTCCTCCAAACAGGAAGGAAAGAAAAGACTCCTGGACAAACAAAAGCTAAGAGAGAGTATCACTGTTAGACCTGCCTTACAAGAAATAATAAAGGGAATTCTTCAAGCTACAATGAAAAACTGCTAATTAACATGAAAACATATAAAAGTATAAAATTCACTGGTAAAGATAAGTATATAGTTAAATTCAGAGCCCTCTAATACTATAACAATGGCATGTAAATTACTTATAACTTCAGGATAAAGATTGAAAGTCAAAAGCATTAAAAATTTTTATAGCTACAAAAATTTGTTAATGGATGCACAATACAAAATTGTGACATCAAAATGTGATAACAAAAACAATAATTGTTGGGGGTGGTAAAAGTATAAAGTTTTTAATAGAATCAAAGTTAAGTTGTTACCAATTAAAATAGCCTGTTATAATCATATAAACTATGAGATACTTTAGTAACCCTTCTAGCAACCAAAAGGAAAAAACAGACACAAAAAAAAAGAGGAAAAAAATAAAGTATAACACTGTAGAAAATTATCAAAGGAAGACACCAAGAGAAAAAAAGAAAAGATTTACAAAACAACCATAAAACAGTTATCAAAATGGCAGTAGTAAGTTCTGACCTATCCATAGTTTTCTTAAATTTAAATAGATTAAGTTCTCCAATTAAAAGAAACAGAGTAGATGAATGGATGTAAAAAGAAAATACAACCATAAACTGCCTACAAAAGATTCACTTTACTAGTAAGAACACACAAAGATCAAAATGGAAAGGATGGAATAAGATGATCCATGCAAATAGAAATCAAAAGAAAACAGGGACAGGCATACTCACATCAGACAAAATAGACATTTAAGTCAAAAACTGTAAAAATGGACAAAGATAATTTCATAATAAAGAGGTCAGTTCATAAAGAGGTTACCACAATTGTAAATATATATGCATCAAACATAAAGCATGTAAATATATAATAGATCTGAAAGGTAAAATAAACAATAATAAAATAATAGTTGGATACTTTAATATTCCATTTTCTCATTATTAATATAATTTTGATTGGGAAATCATAATTGTATACTTTTTGGGGTAAAATGTAATTTTTGATAGAGGTAAACAATGTGGAATGCTTAAATCAAGCTAGTTAGGATACTCATCATCTTGCTTACCCATCATTTTTATGGTGAGACATTGGAAGTTTACTGTCTTATTTATTTTGAAAAGTACAATCTGTTATTATGGACTATGGTCACTGCTATATAACAGATCTCAAGAATTGTTCTATCTGAAACTCTGTACCCTTAGATTAGCAATTCTTCATTTCCTCCCTCCCACCCCACCCCCTCCACAGACTATGGGAATCATCATTCTATTCTCTACTTCTGTAAGTTCAACTTTTTTAGATTCCACATAAAAGTAAGGTCATACAGTATTGGTTTTCCTGCAGCTGGCTTATTTCACTTAGAATATTGTCCTCTGGCTTTCTCCATACTGTTTTAAGTGACAGGATTTTATTCTTTTTAAAGGTTGAATAGTATTCCATTATATATACGTGTATATCTAGTATGTGTATATATGTTCATGTGTGTATATATGTGCACACATGTGTATACATGTGTGTGCATGTGTGTACATATACACATATGCTCATATACATATATGTATATAGGTCCATTTGTGTATACATGTACACATATATACTCACCAGATATATATACCTATGTGTGTATATGTACGTATGTATATGTACATATATGTATATGTATACATAGGTATATGTACATATACACACAACACAAAGCTAAATGTCCATGGGCAAATGAATAAAAAATATGGTTTATTAATTCATGTGACCCTGAACATTTAGCATGAATATATATACACACACACACACACACACACACACACACATATGCATACATGCACCACATTTTATTTATCCATTTGTCCATGAACATCTAGTTTCGTTCTGTATCTTGGCTAATGTGAATAATGCTACAAAAACCCTGAGGTGGCAGAAACATATTTGACGTACTGACTTCCGATTTCCTGAATATATACTCAAAAATGAAATTACTGGCCCATAGTTAGTTCTATTTTTAGTTTTTTGAGAAACCTCCATACGATTTTCTATAATGGCTGCAACAACTTCACATTCCTATCATCAGTGTACAAGAATTCCCCTTTCTCTGCATTCTTACCAAAAGTTATTATTCTTCTTTTTGATAAAAGCCATTATAATAGTGTGAGGTCATATCTCATTATGGTTTTCATTTGCATTTTTCTGTGGATTAGTAATGCTGAGCATTTTTTTATTGTACTTGTTGGCCATTTGTATGTCTTCTTTTGAGAAATGTCTGGGTCCTTCTCATTTTTAAATAAGGTTATTTGTTTTCTTGCTATTTAGTTATTCGAGTTCCTTGTATAGTTTGGATTTTAAAGTCTTTACACATGTATGGTTTGCAAATATTTTCTCCTATTCTGTTTGTTGTCTCCTCACATTGTTGTTTTCTTTGCTCTTCACATGCTTCATAGTTTGATGTTATCCCATCTGTGTGTGTGTGTGTGTGTGTGTGTGTGTGTGTGTGTGTGTGTGTGTGTGTCTTTTGCTTTTGTTGCTTGTGCTTTTGGGGTTCTTTCCAAGAACTCATTTCCAAAACCATTGTCTTAGAACTTTCCCCTTATGTTTTCTTCTAGTAGTTTTATAGTTTCAGATCTTATATTTAAGACTTTAATTCATTTTGAGTTGATTTTTATACGGTGTTAGAAAAGGATCCAATTTCATTCTTCTGCATGTAGATATGCAGTTTTCTCAACACCATTGAGGAGACTATGCTTTCTGCATTCTGTGCTCTTCACTCCTTTGTCAAAAATCAATTGGCCATAGATGCATGGGTTTATTTCTGTGATTTTATTCTGTTTCATTGGGCAATGTATCTGTTTTATGACAGTGCCATGCTATTGTGATTACAGTCACTTTATAATATGTTCTAAAATTAGTGTGATTTCCAGCTTTGTTTTTGTTTTGTTTTGTTTTGTTTTGTTTCATTGTTCAGTATTGTTTTGTGTATTCAGAATTATTTGTAGTCCTATACAAATTTAATAATTAATTTTTTCATTTTGTGAAAAATAGGTAAGAATTTTGATAGTAATTGTGTTGAATCTATGGTGTTTTTGGGTAATACGGACATTTTAGCAATATAAATTCTTAGTCATGTGATAGCTTTATTTGTATTCATTTCAATTTCTGTCATCAGCCGGGCATGGTGGTTTACCCCTGTAATCCCAGCACTTGAGAGGCTGAGGCGGGCAGATCATCTGAGGTCAGCAGTTCAAGACCAGCCTGACCAACATGGAGAAATCCCATCTCTACTAAAAATACAAATTTAGCTGCATGTGGTGGCTCATACCTGTAATCCCAGCTACTCGGGAGGTTGAGGTAGGAGAAATGCTTGAACCTGGGAGGCAGAGGTTGCAATCAGCTGAGATCACATCATTGCACTCCAGCCTGGGTAAAAAGAGCAAAACTCTGTTTAAAAAAAAAAAAAAAAGATTCAATTTCTGTCACCACTCTTTCATGGTTTTCAGTATAGATGACTTCTGTCTCCTTGGTTACATTTAATTCTAAGTCTTTAAATTTTTATTGCGATGTCTGATCTTCAATAAACCTGACAAAAGAAGCAATGGGGAAAAGATTCCCTATTTGATACGTAGTGCTAGGAGAACTGGCTAGCCATACACAGAAAATTGAAACTGGACTCCTTCCATACACCTAATACAAAAATTAACTGAAGTTGGATTAAAGACTTCAATGTAAAACCTGAAACCATAAAAGCCCTAGAAGAAAATCTGGGCAATACCACTGAGGACATAGTCATGTGCAAAGATTTCGTGATGAAATCACCAAAAGCAATTGCAACAAAAGCAAAAGTTGAAAAATGTGATGGTATTAAAGAGCTTCTGCACAGCAAAAGAAACTATTATAAGAATCATGAGACAACCTGCAGAATGGTAGAACATGTTTGCTGTATATCCATCTGACAAAGTTGTAAGATCCAGCATCTACAAGGTACATACACAAATTTATAAGAAAAATACAACTGCATTAAAAATTAGGCAAAGGACATGAACAGACACTTCTCAAAAGAAGACATTTATGTGGCCAGAAAACATGAAGAAGAGCTCAAAATCACAATTATTAGAGAAAAGAAAATCAAAACCACAATGAGATACCATCTCACACCATTCAGAATGCCGATTATTAAAAAGTCAAGAAACAGCCAGGTGCAGTGCCTCACATCTGTAATCCCAGCACTTTGGGAGGCCGAGGTGGGTGGATTGCCTGAGGTCAGGAGTTAAAGCCAGCCTGGCTAACGTGGTGAAACCCCCTCTCTACTAACAATGCAAAAATTAGCCGGGCATGTTGGTGCATGCCTATAATCCCAGCTACTAGGGAGACTGAGGCAGGAGAATCACTTGAGAGTGATCCAGTTACTTGGAAGGAGGAAGCTTCAGTGAGCTAAAATCATGCCACTTCACTCCAGCCTGGGCAACAGAGCAAGACCCCATCTAAAAAAAAATGTCAAGAAGTAACAGATGCTGGCAAAGCTGTGGAGAAATAGAAACTCTTTTACACTATTGGTGGGAGTGTAAATTCGTTCAACCATTGTGGAAGACCAAGTGGCCATTCCTTAAAGATCTAGAACCACAAATACCATTGGGCCCAACAATCCCATTACTGGGTGTATACCCAAAGGAGTACAAATCATTATATTGTAAAGATACATGTTCCTTGCAGCACTATGCACAATAGCAAAGACATGAAATTAACCCAAATGTCCATCAATGATAGATTGCATAAAGAAAATACGGTATATATACACATGGAATACTATGAAGCCATAAAAAGAAATGTGATCACGTCCTTTACAGGAATATGGATCAAGCTGGAAACCATTTTCCTCAGCAAACTAACATAGGAACAGAGAACAAAATACTGCATTTTCTCACTTATAAGTGGAAGCTGAACAATGAGAATATATGGACACAGGGAGGGGAACAACACACACTGGGGTTTGTTGGGGAAAGGTAGGGAGGAGAGTATTAGGGAAAAAAGTTCATGCATGCTGGGCTTAATACCTAGGCGATGGGTTGATAGGTGCAGCAAACCACCATGGTACACACTTACCTGTGTAACAAACCTGTACGTCCTGTACATGTGCCCCATAACTGAAAACAATAAAATAATAAAAATTTTCTTGCTATTATAAGTTCGATGTTTTGCCTTAATTTCCTTTTCAAATAGCTCATTTTTAGTATATATAAATACTACTGATTTTTATATGTGCATTTTATATCCTGCAACTTTATTGTATTTTTATCAGTTCTGACAGTTTTTTGGTGATGTCTGTAGGATTTTCTCTATATAAAATTATGATGTTAGCAGATAGAAACAATTTCATTTCTTCCCCATTTGAATGGCTTTTTTTTCTTCTTTTTTTGATTTCTTTTCTAATTGCTCTGGCTAGGACTTCAACTTCAATTACCCTTTTAAAGAGAAGCAGTGATAGTAGTATTCTTAAACTTGGTGTTGATCTTATAAGAAAAGCTTAAAGTCCCACACAATAATAGTGGGAGACTTTAACACTATATTGTCAATATTAGACAGATCAACGAGATAGAAAATTAACAAGGACATCCAGGACTTGAACTCAGACTTGGAACAAGTAAACAACAAATATTTACAGAACTCTCCTCCCCAAATCCACAAAACATACATTTTTCTCAGTATCACATTACACCTATTTTAAAAGTGACCACATAATTGGAAGTAAATCACTCCTCAGCAATTGCATAGCATTTCACAGGTTTAAATAAAGTATTGGTTGGCTGCTTATTTGTTATTTTCATCCCCTATTCCTTCCTGTCTCCATTGTTAAGCACAATTATTGTCATAAAAGAGGTTTTTAATACACATTTTTAGACTGCATTCTAGCCTGGGCAATAGAACAAGAATCCCGTTCTCTCTCCCTCTTTCTCTTCCTCTTTCTTTCTTTCATTCTTTTTTTTCTTTCTTTTGCTCTTTCTTTCTTGTTTTCTCTCTTTTTCTTTCTTTCAAAAAATGAAAATTTAAAAGCCTTCAACTTTTCATTGAGAGTGATAACAACAATGGGTTTGTCATTTATGTCCTTTATTGTGTTGAAGTACACTCCCTCTATACCAAATCTATTGAGAATTTTTATCATGAAAAAGTGATAAAATTTGTCAAATGCTTTTTCTGCATCTGAGATTTTTTTATTATCCAATTATTATGTAATTTTGTTTTTCATTTTCTTAATGTGGTATATCATATATATGAATTTGTATATATAGAACTAACCTTGCATTGCAGGAATAAGTACCACTTGATTATGTTGAATGATTCTTTTATAGGTTGGTTTACTTGAGTTTGTTAATGTTTTATTTAGGATGTTTCTACTTATGTGCATCAAGAATATTGGCTTGTAATTTTTGTGTCTTTTTATGAAGAAAAGAGGTTTATTTGACTCACAGTTCTTCATGGCTGGGGATGTCTCAGGAAACTTGGAATCATGGTGGGAGGTGAAGGAGAAGCAAGGCATGTCTTACATGGCAGCAGGAGAAAGAGAGAGAAAAAGGGAAGGGGGAACTGCAAAACACTTCGAAAACCATCAGCTCACGTTAGAACTCACTGTCATGAGAACAGCATGGGGGATACCATTCCCTTGATCCAGTCACCTCCCAACAGGTCCCTCCCTTGACCCCTGGGGATTACAATTTAAGATGAAATTCAAGTGGGGACACAGAGCCAAACCATATCACAAATATATGATCGTTTTCATGACTCCACAGTTGACACCCTAATCAATATCACCACCATGGATCCCCTGGGCTATGGTAATAGCTCTTCTAACTGATCCCCCAATTTCTACTAGACCCTTCTTCCTCCCTGTCTGTTTTCCACATCACCATGAGTATAATCTTTTTAATACATAAATCAGATTATATCACTCCCTTAGACAAAATTCATACTGAAATGCTAGTTCAAAGCCATACATGAACTGCTCTACAACTCTCTCTCCAAATTTGTATTATATTTTAGATAATCTGTCTTTTTTCTTTTGTATGGATGGTTGATAATTTTCTGAGATTAGGGTGGGAGCTAATTTAAGTCCATCTCTCTTACAATTTGGCCTGAAATGTGATGAGATGTTCAGAGATCTAGCAGGTTCTTGTAGATTTTTGTTTCTTTTTGTGACCTTTGTCTGGCTTTGCCATCAGGCCAAGGTTGCCCTCATGCAATAAGTTTGGGAGTTACTCCTTTTGGGATCCAGAAAGATTCTTGATATAATTTTAATCCTTTTAAATTTGTTAAGATTTGTGTTGCAGGGGGAGTATTACATATGGTCAACCTGCAGAATGTTTCATGTCCACTTGGGAATAATATATATTCTGCTGCTGCTGGATAAAAGCATTTGTATATGATTGTTTGGTTCTTTTTTTGTAAAATTCATTCAAGTTTAATGTTTTTATTAAGTTTTATGTCTACATGATTTTTGAAAAGTAGAATTTGAGGTCCCTCTACTATGATAGTATTATAATCTCTTTCTTCAGATTATTTAATAATAGCTTTAGGTATTTAGGTGCTGTGATGCTGGGTCCATATATATTTATAATTGTTTTGTTTTCTTGGTGAATTATTCTTTCTTATTATTTAGTGACCTTTCTTGTCTCTTTTTAAAATTTCGACTTAAGGTTAAGTTTTGTCTGATACAAGTGTACTATGCTTGTTCTTTTATGGTTTCCATTTGCATGGAATATCTTTTTCTATCCCTTTACTTTTGGTCTTTGTGCATCCTTACTAGAAAATTGAGTCTGTTTTAGGCAACATGTGATTAGATCTTACTTTTTACTCCATTCAGCCACACTGTCTTTTTATTAGATAATATAACCCATTTAAATATAAAGTAATTATTGAAGGTAAGGACTTGCTACCGCTATTTTGTAATATGCTTCTGATTGTTCCTTGCCTCCTCTCCCCTCTGCTCCCCTCCCTGCCACCCAGGCTGGAGTCCACTGGCACGATTTCAGCTCCCTGCAACCTGTACCTCCTCAATTCAAGCAATCCCCCTGCCTTAGCCTCCCAGGTAACTGGGATTCCAGGCATGTGACATCATCCTGGCTAATTTTTGTATTTTTGATAGAGACGAGGTTTTGCCATGTTGCTCAGGCTGGTGTCCAACTCCTCAGCTCAAGTGATCTGCCCATCTTGGTCTCCCAGAATGCTAGGATTACCAGAGCCACCACGCCCACCTGTGGGCCCTTTCTGTCTTCCTCTCTTGCTTTCTTCCTTTGTGGTGTAATGATTTTCTGTGGTGGTATGCCTTGAATCCTATCTTTATATATATTGTGAAATTGCTGTAGGCTTTTGGTTTGTGGTTAGAATGAGGCTTACGTTAGATATCTTATTCCTATAACAGGCTATTTAAGCTGATAAAAATTTCATTTTAATCATGTATAAAATCTCTACACTTTACTCCCTCCCACCGTTTGTAATTTTGATATCAAAGTTAATCCTTTTTGTAATTTTCATATTTCAATAATTTATTGTAGTTAGCATTTTAAAAATAGTTTTGTATTTTAATCCTCCAGTAGGAAGAGAATTGCTTTACATACCCCCTCACAGTACAAGAGATTCTGCATATGACTGTGTATTACTTGTACCATTGAGATTTATACTTTCATATGTTTTTATGTTATTAATTAGCAGACCTTCACTTCTGCTTAAAGAACTGTCTTCGGCAATTTCTATAAGGCGGTCCTAGAAGTGATACACTACCTTAGCTTTGTTTCTCTGAGAAAGTTTTTTTCCCCTATTTCTGATGGACAATTTTATGGGTAAATTATTCTAAATTGACAATTTTTTTTTTTTTTTTTTTTTTTTAGATTTAGCAGATGGAATATGTCATCCTACTCTCTCCTGACCTGCAGAGTGTTTGCTGAGAAATCTGCTGACAGCCATGTTGGGACTCTCTTGAATGTGGTATGTCTTACATCTCTTGCTGTTTTCAGTATTCATTCTTTGCCTGATTTTTGATAAATTAATATGATATGTCTTGGTAAACTTCTCTTTGGGTTAAATTTGATTGGTAATCTCTGAGTTTTCTATAACCTAATGGTGTTATCTTTCCCAAGGTTTGAAAAATTTGTAGCAGTTATTTTCTTAAGTATGCTTTCCAGACTCTATCTTTCTCATCTTCCTCAGGAATTGCTATTGTAAAGGTTAATTCACTCGATGATGTTCCGTAATTCTTATTGGTCTTCCTTATTTTGTCTTCTCCTTTTTCTTTCTACTCCTATAATTGAGCAATTTCAAATGTATTTTAGAGCTCACTGATTCTCGCTTCTTCTTGACCATATTTGCTGTTGAAACTTGCTGTTGAATTTTTCAGTTCAGTTATTGTATTATCTCTAAAATTTCAGATTTTTTATTGTTTGCTGTTTGTCAAACTTACCGTTTTGTTCATAAGGTGCTTTCTATATTTTATTTAATTTTTGTCCATATTTTCTTGGATTTCCCTGAACTTCCTTAATAGGATTATCTTGAATTGTTAGTTTTTTCATAGATCTCCATTTTTTATAGAGTTCATTATTGGAGCTTTATTCATTTCTTTTGATGGTGTCATATTTCCCTGATTTTTCATAAGCCTTATATCCTTACATAATGCCTGCACATTTGAGAAGATGGCCACCTCTTTCTTCATTTGCAAGTGTTCTTTGGAATTTACAGACCTTTACCGTTTAGTCTAAACTGGAATTTTGAATGTGCTAACTGGTAGCAACCCTACATAGGCAGACCTTGGTGTTAGGTTCTCTAGTTGGACTGGGTTACTTCTTGTGCTCTGAGGTTAAGTGGTACTGTTGGATGTGCTCCATGTTCTGATGATACCACTGGCTGGACTATGCCATCAAACAGAGATGCTGGCTAGGTCCTGCAGATATTTCTAATTGGGAAGGGATGGATATTGTCTTCCATGGCTGGGCAATATTGTTGTCTGAAATCTGAAGTTGGGCAGTGCTCTGTCCAGGGCACTGAGACTAGGTAACATCTCTGAGCTTGCTGTTTGGGCCACACTCGGTGGGTAGGGTCAGAGGTTATGCTCAACAGATATGCATGGACTTGGGCTTGCCTCTGAGTGTAAGGTGGGGTTAAGCAGAGCACCAAAGATATGTAGAGTTGCCACTCAATAGCTGTCAGTTGGACCAAATGTTACCTTTGTAAATAACAGCTGAACTGCTGTTGCCTTCTGTCCTGGATATGACTTAACAAGAGCACTGGGGTTGTGTGAGGAAGTTGGTTAGGGACTCAGGTCTGGCAAAACTGTGGAATATACTTTCTGCCATATGATGCTATGAGCTGGTCTCTACGTTGTGGTGCTTTTGTTATCTAGAGTGCAGACCAACAGCCAAGACCTGTACTTTGGTTGCTGTGAGCCCCACCTTTGCTTTTTGTTTCTAACTTACCTCAGGTATCCCTGCTTTTAATGTCAATGTTTCCTATAGGGCAAGACAGAAATAAGCCCCTTGCAAAGCATCCCAGAATGGTGGTGAGCTGAATGTCCACCTTCAACTCACTTCTTCCACTGTAAAAATCATAGATTTTGTTCCATCTTCTGTGTGCAGTGCTGTCCTGGGTTATGGGAAGGGTAATGTGGCTAAGAAAAACCCTGCTTCTGAGCCTTCAAATGCAGCCTTTTTCAGTTCTAGTTTCCCAGGGGATGTCTCAGCTTCACTCCTGAGTTTTGGGATATTCACGAAGGTATTTTTGCCTGAGGATGTTAGTTGGATTTCTGTGTGTGGGTGTGGGTATGGCAGGGGTGTGGGCTAGAGTCAGGTGGAGTAGTTTAGCTGAAGAATTCCTGTTCCACCATTTTGCCAATATTATTTCTATGAATACTCCAGTTTTCAACAGTAGATAGATCATTCAGAACTAAATCAATAAAAAAATTGGATGTGACCTCCACAGTAAACCAAATAGACCTAAAAATTTATAGAACATTTCATCCAACTACAGCAGAATAAACATTTTTCTCAATCACACTTGGAACATTTGCTAGGGTAAATTATATGTTAAGCCACAAAACAGTGTGAATACATTTCTAAGAATATTAAAATAACATCATGTATATTTTCCAACCACAATGCTATAGAACTAGAAACGAATAATATAAAGTATTTGAATATTCATAAACACATGGAAATTAAACAGTACACCCTTGAACAACCAATGGATCAAAGAAGAACTCAAAAGGAAATTAAAAATATCTACAGACAATGAAAATGGAAACAACATACCAAAACTTAGGGAATGAAGCAAAAACAGTTTTAAAAGAAAAGTTCATAGCAGTAAATGCCTACATTAAGAAAAAGGAAAGACGTTAAATAAGCAACCTAACATTACACTCCAGGGAATTAGAGAAAGAAGAAAAAACTAAAACCAAAGTTAGAAGGAGGAAGAAAAAAACAAAGATCAGAGCAGAAATAAATGAAACAGACTAGAAAAACATTTAAAAAGATTAGCAAAACTGAGTTTGCTTTTGAAAAGATAAAACTGAGAAATCTTTAGCTAGACTAGGAAGAAGAAAGAAGATTCAAATAAATAAGATCTGAAATGAAAGAGAATACATTACTAGTCAAGACAATCCTAAGAAAAAGAACAAAGCTGGAGGGATCACACTACCTAACTTCAAACTATACTACAAGCCTACAATAACCAAAACAGCATGGTACACATAAAAACACAAACACATTGACCAATGGAATAAAATAGAGAACTCAGAAATAAGAACACACATCTACAACTATCTTATCTTCAACAAACCTGACAAAAACAAGCAATAGGGAAAGGATTTCCTATTTGATAAATGGTGCTGGGAGAACTCACTAACCATATGCAGGAAATTAAAACTAGACCTGTTTCTTACATCTTATACAAAAATTAACTCAATTTTTGACTTAAATGTAAAACCCAAAACTATAAAAACCCTAGAACAAAATCTAGGCAGTTCCATTCAGGACATAGTCAGGAGCAGAGACTTTATGACAAAAATATCAAAAGCAATTGCAAGAAAAACAAAAATTGAAAAATGGGAACTAATTAAACTAAAGAGCTTCTGCAAAGCAAAAGAAACTATCATCAGAGTGAACAGACATGGGAGAATGAGAGAAAACTTTTGCAATCTATCCATCTAACAAAAATCTAATACCCAGAATGTATAAGGAACTTAAAACAAATTTATAAGAAAAAAAACCAACCCCATTAAAAAGGGGACAAAGGACACAAACAGACACTTCTCAGAAGATATTTGTGCAGCCAATAGACATGAAAAAAACTACTTCACTGATTATTAGAGAAGTGCAAATCAAAACCACAATGAGATACCATCTCATGCCAGTCAGAGTGGTGATTATTAAAAAGTCAAGAATCAACAGATGCTGGCAAGGCTGTGAAGATGTTGGAATTCTTTTACATTGTTGATGGGAATGTAAATTACTTCAACCATTGTGGAAGACGGTGTGGTGATTCCTCAAAGTTCTAGAACCAGGAGTAGCGTTTGGCCCAGCAATCGAATTACTGGGTATATATGCAAAGGATTATAAGCCATTCTACATGCATGCTGTGTTCATTGCACTATTCCCAATAGCAAAGACATGGAATTAACTCAAATGCCCATCAACAATAGACTGGATAAAGAAAATGTGGTACATATGCACCATGCAATACTATGTATACATAAAAAGAAATGAGATCATGTTCTTTGCAGGGACATGGATGGAGCTGCAAGCCATTATCCTCCACAATTAACACAAAAACAGAGAACTAAACACCTTTTGTTCTCACTTATAAGTGGGAGCTGAACAATGAGAATATGTGGACACAGGGAGAGGAACAACATATACTGGGTCCTGTTAGCAGGGAGAGGAAGGGGGAGGGAGAGTATGAGAATAAATAGCTCATGTATGCTGGGCTTAAGACCTAGGTGATGGATTGATTGATGTGGTAAATTACCATGGCACGTGTTTACTTATGTAACAAACTTGCATATCCCGCACATGTATCCGAGAACTTAAACTATTTTTTAAAGAAAGAAAGATGACACATTATAACTGATACTAAAGAAATACAAAGAATAATTAGAAACTACTACCAACAAATTGGATAATTTAGAAAAAAAAATGACCCATTTCTAGATATGTACAATCTACCAAGACTTGTGATTATGAAATAGAAAATTTGAGCAAACCAATAATAATGAAGAAGATTGACTCAGTAATAAAAAGTCTTTCATCAAAAAAGAGCTCAAGACAGGATGGCTTTGCTTCTGAATTAAGGAATAATTAATACCAGTTCTTCTCAAACTTCTCAAAAATTGAAGTAAATACTCCCAGACTTAATTTGTGAGGCCTGCATTACCCTTATAGCAAAGCCAGACAAGGTCATAACACGAAATAAAAATTACAAGCCAAAATTCCTGATGAACATAGATGTAAAAATGCTAAATAAAATATTAACAAACTGAAATCAACAACCCTTAAAAGAATTACACACCATGATCAAGTGAGATTTATTCCTGGAATGCAAGAATGGTTCAACATATGCAAATTAACAAATTTCATACACTACATTAACAACATTAAGGATAAAAATCATGTGGCTGTCTCAATAGATGCAGAAAAGGCATTTATCAAAATTCTTTATGACAAAAACACTCAACAAATGAGATCTGCAAGGAATATACATACCTCAGTGCAGTGAAGGATGTATATTCACAACTTTTTTGTTCCAAATAGGGTACTAGAAATTCTAGCCAGAGAAATTAGGCAAAAGAAAGAAATAAAAGGCTTCCAAATAAAAAAGGAAGAGGTAAAATTGTCTCTGTTTGCAGACGGCATATATTTTTTATATATAGAAAACCCTAAGTACTTCGTCAAAAAAGTGTTGGGCTAATAAATGAATTCAGGATAGAAAATTAATATACAAAAATTACTAGTGTTTCTCTGCACTAAAACAAACTCCACAAAAAAGGAATTAAGAAAACAATCACATTTGCGACAGCATCCAAAATAGTAAAATCCTTAGGAAGAAATTTAACTAAGGAGATGAAAAAATCTACACACTGAAAACTATAAAACATTGATGAAAGACATAAAAAATACACATAAATGGAAAGATACTTCATGTTTATAGACTGAGAGAATCAGTAGAGAATCAGTATTGTTAAAATGTTCATACTGCCCAAGGCAATGCACATACTCAGTGCAATTCCTTCAAAATTCCAAAACCATTATTCACAGAAATAAGTAAAAATCCTGAAAATTTTATGGAACCACAAAAATTCCCAAATAGCTAAAGCAGTGTTGAAGAAGAAGAACATAGCTGGAGGCATCACACTTCCTAATTTCAAATTATATTACAGCGCTATAGTAATTAAAAGACACATCAACCAATGGGACAGAATAGAAGCCCAGAAATAAATCCATGCATATACGGTCAACTGATCTTCAATGAAGATGCCTAGGATATACAATGCAGAAAGGACAGTCTCTTTAATAAACATTATTGGGAAAACTGTATAACCACATATAACAAAATAAAATTGGATTCTTATTTTACACTGTATTTAAAAAATCAACTCAAAATGGATTCGAGACAACTGTAAGATTTGAAATTATAAAACTCCTAGAAGAAAACACTGGGAAAAAGTTCCAGGCAATGATTTTTTGGTGATGATACCAAAAGCACAGGCAGTGAAAGTGAAAATAACAAATGGGACTACATTAAGCTAAAATGTTTCTGCACAACCAAGAAAATAATAAATAAAATGAAAGGGCAACGTATAGAATGGGAAAAATATTTGCAAACCATATATCTGATAAGGGGTCACATAAAAATATACAAATAAATCATGCAATTCAACAGTAAAAAGTAATAATGACAAAAACAAAATAACCCTATTTAAAAATGGGCAAGGAACCTGAGTAGATGTTTATCAAAAGAAGACATACAAATAGCCAACGAGTATATGAGAAAATGTTCAACATCACTAATTAACAGAAATTGCAAATAAAATCACAATGAGATATCACCTCATATGTGTTAGAAGTGTAGCTATTATCAAAAATTAAGAATATCCTGTGTTTTGGCAAGAATGTGCAGAAAAAGAAACGTGCATTGTTGATGGAAATGTACATTGGTACACTCAGTCATTGTCAAAAACAGTATGGAGGTTCCACCAAAAATTAAAAATAGAATGGCCATATTATCCAGCAATATCACTCTGGACACATACCTACAGGAAATAAAATCACCATCTCAAAGACAAGTCTGCATTCCCATGTTCATTGCAATATTATTCACAAAGGCCAAGTTACAGATTAAGCTATGTGTTCATACATAAGAATAGATTTTTAAAAAATACCTAAATATATTGGAATATTATTCAGCCTTTAAAAAAAAAGAAATTTGTGACCACATGGGTGAACCTGTAGGACATTATAAGTGCAATATGCAGACACAGGCAGACCAGTACTGCATGATTTCATTTACATGTGGAATGCGAAAAAACTTGAACTCAAAGAAAAAGAATAGAAGCATGAATAGCAGGGGTGTTGAGATGGGGAAATAGGAGATGTTGTTCAAGGGATATGAAGTTTAAGTTATAAATGAAAAAGTTTTGGAGACATAATGTACAGCATAATGCCAGTAGCTAACAATATTGTATTTTATACTTAACATTTGCTAAGAGGGAGATCTTATGTTAAGTATTCTTATGAACATTGATAAAGAGGATGGGAGGAAACTTCTGCCTTTAAAGATCCAGTTTGTGTCAGCAGAGGGCAAAATTAGAGAACAACAGATAAAAATTAGATAAGATAATATATATTTAAGAAGACAGCTATTTGAAAAGCATAGAGATCAACCAAGGGTGACAGATGTCATAGCCTAAGATCCTGGAGAGAAGAAAAATATTGTGTTGAGTCCTACACTTAGCAAAATATTTTCCACTTGGTTCATTTGCTCATTTGTGTAAGAGGCTTAATACCCAACTAGAAAGCCTAGGACTTATGATAGAATCACTGGCTTAGATAAATAAGAATAGGCAGCCAATACTCAAGAGAAAAACTATGCAATAAAACATATCCATAAGTAATACAAATATTGGAGTTTTCCAAGGCAGACTTTAAAATAACTGTGATTAATATATTCAATTGTAGAGCTTTCTAAAAATATGATAAGATCACAAGAGAATTGGAATATATAACATAGAATCAATGGAAATTTCAGAGCTAAAAAAAAAGAGTGACCTAAAACATGTAATTCAGGCTAGGTGGGGTGGCTCATGTCTGTAATCCCAGCAGTTTGGGAGGCCGAGGTGGGTGAATCACTTGAGGTCAGGAGTTCGAGACCAGCCTGGGCAACATGATGAAACCCTGTCTCTACTAGAAATATAAAAACTAGCCAGGCATAATGCAGCATGCCTGTAATCCCAGCTAATAGGAAGACTGAGGCAGGAGAATAACTTCAACCTGGGAGACAGAGGTTGCAGTGAGCCAAAATTGTGCCACTGCACTCCAGTCTGGGTGACAGAGCAAGACTCCATCTCAATAAATAAATAAATAAATAAATCATATAATTTAAAATATGAGTTTAACAGAAGAAAGAAAGGATTAGTTAATTGGAAGATAAAACAGTAAAAAGTATCCGGATGAAAATATTGAGAGAAAAAAAATTTAAAACACAGAAAATAACGTGAGACCTATAGAAGCTGGTAAACACAGCTAACATAATTTGTATTTGGAATCCCATATGGAAATGGAAGAGAGAAAAGTTTGGCAAAGTATTACTAGAAAAGATATTTCAAAGACTATTCCAAACCTTATTGAATATATCAAGTTACAGGTCAAAGAAACATGGAATTCAAAAGGATATGTACAAAGAAAACCACATGTAGGCATATTGGTGTCAAACTGCTGCAAAGCAAAGGCAAAAGAAAAAAATCTTAAAGAAAAATGATACAAGACTTTCAATAAAGTAACAGACTTTTCAACAGAAATGAGAGAAGCAGAACATAATTGTATTAGTTTGGTAGGTGTACTGTAACAAAGTACTATAAATTGGGTAAATTTAAAAAAACAGCTGAAATGTATTGACTCACAGTTCTAGCGACTAGAAATCTGGAAGTGATGTTGTCATTAGGGCCATGTTTACTCTCAAACTTGTAGGAAGATCCTTCCTTGACTCTTCTAGCTTCCAGTGGTTTGCCAGCAGTCTTTGGCATTCTAAGATGCATAACTCCCATCTTTCATTTTCATACAACATTTTCCTGGTGTCTCTTTACATCATTTTCCCTTTGTCTTTGTCTCTTTCAGTGTCCAAATTTTCTTTTTTAATATATATAAGGACAACAGTCACAATGCATTAGGGCTTACTAATGACCTCATTTTGACTTGATCAGCTCTATAAAGATCCTGTTACCGAATAAAGTCACAATCTGAGGTACTGGCAGTTAGGACTTCAACATATCTTCATGGAGGATATAATTCAACCCATTGCAACAGTAAATGCCATCTTCAGAGAGCTAGAAAGAACAGACCTACCTGAAATTTATACCTGGCGAAAATATGTAGAAGAATAAAGCTAAAATTAAGAGGTTCAAAAAACAAAAACAGAGAATTCATTGAAAGCACATCTAAAGTAAAAAAAATCTCTATAAAAATAAAAAAATTATTAAAAGGAAATCTTTAGGGAGTGAAAAATGACCCTAAATAGAAAGCATATAATATGTAAAGATAGAAGAGCAACAAAGTCATAAATATGCATATATGCAGGGTGTGTGTGTGTGTGTGTGTGTAAAATCCCAGTCTCTCTATTAAATATACGCACATTATACACACACACACACTATTTTATTATAGTCTTATACAATCTATATATACATATATGCATATATAGATTAATAATACATATATATAAAATAAAATAATGTCTCGGGATTTAAAATGTACATTGAATTAAAATATGAAAAATAAGAAACACAGAAGTCTGAAAACAGGTAAGAAAAAATAAACTGTTTTAAAATTCTTACCTTGTGTAGAATGTGGCAAAAGAAAAAACCCAGAGTGTTCTTCAAGAAGTCACAGATGTTTAGAATAATCACTAAAAATAAAAATCTTAGTGAGCTAATGTAAGAGAAAAATGGGTTAGGAGAAAATGAGCTAATCTTGGTAAGTTAATATAGGAGTAAAACGGGCTAGATAACAGTAAAACAATAGATAAAAACTCAAATATATGTATCAATGATTATGTTAAAAGTAAACAGCATATTTAAATTAAAAGACAAAGAGGAAACAACTGCATAAAAATAACAGCGATAGGTTGCTTATAAGAAACTATCGGGGCCATAGACTCTTGGTCCCCTGAAGGTTCACTGAAAAATCACTGACATGAGGCCGATTGATTAATAGGAGAAAAAGCATACAAATTTATTTAACGTGTTTACATGGGAGTCTCCAGATTGAAGACCCAACCCAACAATAAGATAGAGAAGCTTATATACCATCCTGAGGCCACTGGAAAAAAAGGCAGACTCAGAGCATGGCCCCAAACAGGTTACATGGGTAAATCAGGTTTACTGGTAAGACAGATCATGAGAGAGAGAGAGAAAGAGGCTTGGGTAGCAAAGCTGGAGCTTCCCTTACAGAGATTAGATGGTAAATGTTTCTGTTTAGATTTTTGAAGGTGTCAGACTCTGAATCTCTCCTAGATCCAGAAGAGGCATAGAAACAGGATGACATGGCTGCATTAATGAAGATTCCCTAGAGATGCAAATTTCCCCTACCTCAGTCTGCTAGCCTCAAGGCAGCCATTTCAAAATATGTCAAAAGATACATTTGGGGCTAAAATATTTTTATTTCCTTTAATACATATTTCATAAAGATTGAAAATAAAAGAACAGAAAATATATACCATACAAATACTAAATGTTATATAGTCATGCTCATATTATATAAATTAGAAGTTAAAGCAGTAGACATTATAGAGACAATATTTAATCATTTAAATTAATTTAAAACAAAGCAATAAGATTCTAAATTTATATTTACTGAATAATATAGCCTCCAAATATATAAAGAAAATCTCTTAGAGAAATAAAAGGAGAAGCAGGCAAATAGAAGATTTTACTGACAACTCCCATTAACTGATAAAATTAACAGGCCAAAATTAGTAAAGACATAGATATTTAGGCAACATGATTAATATACCTGTCTTAAACATATAAACATTTTGCAGTATAACTGCAAAATACATATTCTTTTCAATTGTACATGAAACATTAATTAAAATAGATTATATACCAGACCATAAAGTGATTCTGAACAAATTCTATAGTATTAGAGTGATACATAGTGTGTTTTCTGTGCCAAGTAAAATTAAAGTGTAACAGAGCCTATGTTTAAAAATCTTCAGATGTTTGTTTTACTTGTTGTCCTTTCTCTTTGTCCTTTTCTTCTTCCATGCATGATTGCTTGCACTTAGTCATTTCCGTAGACAGTACTCACTAATAATTGATTAACTTCACATCCTGACCCTTGGGAGTTGCCTACTTGATTAATGAACTTGTTTTTCAGAGAACAGTAATTCTTAGGTCATGTAGACCTCCTTGATGGCATTCAGAAGTTTGATCAGCTGAGGGATGCAAGCAGCTTTGATCACTGGGGACCTCACGTCCTGTATACTTACCTTACTCATAAATGCCAGCAGTTATTTTCAAAACCATATTGGAATTGAGAGTTACTGCTCCTCTTCTCATGCTTTGGCCAAACCACGTAACCCTTTCCCTGCTCCTAAACAGTGATATGTCAGTGTTTGGCTTATTGTGCAAAAGGAACTCAAAACTAGCTTTGGGGGTTTTACAACAAATGTAGAAATAAAAGGGAACAACTATAATATCTCAAAATATTTAGAAACTAAGCAACATACATATAAATAACTAATGGATTCAAAGAAGACACCACCATGATAATTTTAAAAGATTTTGGAAATTGGAAGTAGCATGAGAAAAACATTCATTACATATCAGAGATGCTTAATAAAATTAACAGCAGATTTTTCATCAGAAACCATGGAGACTAGAAGAAAATGGGATGACATTTTCAAAGGTCTGTCAGATAAAAAACCTTGTCAATCAAGAATATCATATCTGGCAAAATAATTATTTTAAAATGGAGAAATTAACACATTGCCATATAAACAAATATGAAAAGACTTTGCTACTAGCAGACCTTCCCTCTAAGAAATATTGAAAGGAGTCCTTCAGGCTGAAGAGAAAGAACATGAGAAAGTTATTCAAATACACCTAGAGAAAATAAAGAACACTAGTAAAGAGATTGACATAGGTAAACATAAATAAGAGTATAACATATTTTCTGTTTGAAACTATTTTTTTCTTGTATCTGATTTAAAAGACAAATGCATAAATAAACATTTATAAGTTGATGGGCACACAATGTAAAAAGATAAAATTTGTGACAATAGCATGAAAGAGACAGGAAATAAAACTTTATAGAAGCAAAGCTTTCATATACTGCTGAAATTAGGTAGGTGTTAATCCAAAATACATTGTTATAAATGAATATGTCATGGTAAAAGAAAATACTATTTAGAACCCTTCCTTATACCTTATACAAAAATTAACTCCAGATGGATTAAAGATTTAAAAATAAGACCTAACTCCATAAAAACTCTAAAAGAAAAGCTAGGCAATACCATTCAGGACATAGGCATAGGCAAGGACTTCATGACTAAAACACCAAAAGCAAGAGTAACAAAAGCCAGAATAGACAAATGAGATTTAATTAAATTTAAGAGCTTCTGCACAGCAAAAGAAACTATCATTAGAGTGAACCAGCAACCAGAAGGATGGGAAAAAATTTTTGCAAGCTACCCATCTGACAAAGGGCTAATATCCAGAAACTACAGAAAACTTAAACAAATTTACAAGAAAAAAGTAACCCCATCAAAAAGTTGGTCAGGAATATGAACACTTTGCAAAAGAAGACATTTATGCAGCCTACAAACATATGAAAAAATGCTCATCATCACTGATCATTAGAGAAATGCAAATCAAAACCACATTGAGATATCATCTCACGCCAGTTAGAATGGTGATCATTAAAAAATCTGGAGAAAACAGATGTTGGAGAGGATGTAGAGAAATAGGAACACTTTTACACAGTTGGTGGGAGTGTAAATTAGTTCACCCATGGTGGAAAACAGTGTGGTGATTCCTCAAGGAGCTAGAAATAGAAATACCTTTTGACCCAGCAATCCCATTACTGGATATATACCCAAAGGATTATAAATTGATCCGTTTTAAAGACACATGCACATATATGTTCATTGCCACACTGTTTACAATAGCAAAGACTTGGAACAAACCCAAATGCCCATCAACAATCGACTAGATAAAGAAAATATGGCACATATACACCATGGAATACTATGCAGCCATAAGAAAGGATTAGTTCATGTCCTTTACAGGGACATGGATGAAGCTGGAAACCATCATTCTCAGCAAACTGACACAAAAACAGAAAACCAAACACAGCATGTTCTCACTCATAAGTGGGTGTTGAACAATGAGAACACACTGACACAGGGAGAGGCACATCACACACTGGGGCCTGTTGGAGGGTGAGGGGAATAGGGAAGGGATAGCAGGGGGTCGGGGAATTGGGAGGGATAACATTAGGAGAAATACCTAATATAGGTGATGGGGGGATGCATGCAGCAAACCACCATGGCATGTGTATACCTATGTAACAATCCTGCATTATCTGCATATGTACCCCAAAACTTAAAGTATAATTAAAAAAAAAAAAAGAAAATACTATTTAAGAAATGACACAGGAAGAACTTAAACCTTCTCTGCTTTAGTGGATACTGTTGAGAAAGTGAAAAAGATGAAACGAGGAGAAAGTATTTGCAAATCATACATCTGATAAGGGTCAAATATCCTGAATATAGCAGAATTCTTAGAACTCAATAAAATAATAATAACTCAGTAAACTAAATGATAAAAATAAATTTAACCCAGTTTTTTACAGTGAACAAAAGTGTGCGTGGACATTGCTATAAAAATATACAAATGGTAGATAAGTTTATGAAAAGGTGTTCAATATAATTGGTCATTAGGAAAATGCAAATTCAACCCAAAATGCAATGCCAATTTATACTGACTAAGATGGTTATAATGTAAACAAATGAACAAATGTTGGTGACCCCGAGAAGATGTTATAACTCTCATACATTGACTGTGGACATGTAAAGTCATATAGCCATTGTGGAAAACATTTTTTGTAGTTTCTCAGGAAGTTAAATGTAGAATGACTGTATGACCCTGGAATTATACTCCTCACTATGTACCATGTGGTTTGAAAACATAGATCTACATGAAAATATGTACAGCTGGTACATAGCTGGATTATTTATAGCAGTCAAAATGTAGAAACAACCCAAATGTGTATCAACTGATGAATGGAGAAACAAAACATTTAGTCATACAATGAAATATTACTCAGCTCAAAAAAGGAAAGTACTGATGCATGGATGAACCTTGAAAGCATTATGCTAAGTGAAAGAAACCAGACACATAAGACTAAATGTTGTATATTCCATTTATATGACATGTCCAGTTTGGGTCTGTTGTCTCAAAGTATTAATTAAACACATACTTTTCCATGCTCAAAATTGTTCCCATTTGAATGATAAATTGCAATATAATCCTATTATTGTGTAAAATGTGTGATAGAGTATGAAGTTGTGTTTGATTAATCTGGGAGAAAAGAGTAGTGCTATAGAGCAATATTAGATTAGACACTTTTCCAGAATGCATTCCAGAGTAAGTTCCTTCAAACAAATTTGGTAAGACCAAGGACTGGGCTAAAAACAAGAAGCAAGAATAGCACATAAGCAATGACAACTATCACGTGAAGGCTCTTCTTCTGAAGGTACATTTATATATGTAATGATAACGACTCAGAAAGTGGTGGGAGGCAAACCTTTCCAAATAATAATCTCCTATTGAATAAAAAATGCATGTTATATCAATGTTTAAAAATAGTACCAAGTGGTTTTATATTGTAGATTGCTGCTTTTCAAGAATGATTCTATCTAGTCCTCTACATTACTTATAAATAAAAGCTTTTGGCTGGGCAAAGTGGCTCACACCTATAATCCCAACACTTGGGGAGGCCAAGGTGGGTGGATCACGAGGTCCTGAGATCAAGACCATCCTGGCCAATATAGTGAAATCTCATCTCTACTAAAAATTAGCCGGGCATGTGACGTGCACCTGTAGTCCCAGTTACTCGGGAGGCTGAGGCAGGAGAATCCCTTGAACCTGGGAGGTAGAGGTTGCAGTGAGCCAAGATCTGCCACTGTACTCTATCTAGCCTGGTGACAGAGCAAGACTCTGTCTCAAAAAATTAATAAATACATACATACATACATACATACATACATACATACATACATACTTTCTAAGAACTCTTTTTCCAAATGAGTATTTCACTTCTAAAACCAGTAACAATATTACTTACAAGATTCTTAGTGGAGACTTTGTAAATATTCCTGTGCTTTTTCAGCTATTATAGAAAATAAAGCACATTTCTTGTTGATAACTGCTTGCATCCAGAAATGCACTATTCATTTTAAATGAAACATGGGTGATTTTCTTAATTCTATGTTACTAAAACAATTTGAATGGGCTTCCATGAGTGAAAGAATGGGCTTCCATGAGTGAAAGAGAGCCTATGTCTGAAGTATCCACTTTTGCTAAGAAAATTAACAAAAATGAATATTGCTTGTGTTGCATATTTTTAAAAATTGTTTTCACTAAAGTATTCTAAAATATGAACTGTTAAATGAATTTCATTGATGTAACAAAAGGCAGTCTTGAAGTACCTGCTTTAGCCTCAAGCATTGTAAATTTTTTTAAGCTTATTTTGTGAAATACTGTGCAGCCCTCAAAAAGAGTGAGTTCATGTCCTTTGCAGTGACATGGGTGACGCTGGAAACCATCATTCCCAGCAAACTAACACAGGAACAGAAAACCAAACATCAGATGTTCTCACTCATAAATGGGAGTTGAACAATGAGAACACATGGACACAGGGAGGGGAACATCACACACCAGGGCCCATTGGGGGTGGAGGGCAAGTGGAGGGAGAGCTTTAGGACACATACCTAATGTATGCAGGGCTTAAAACCTAGATGACGGGTTGGTGGGTATAGCAAACCACTGTGGCACATGTATACCTATATAACAAACCTGCATGTTCTGCACATGTATCCCAGAACTTAAAATGAAAAAAAAAAAAAAAGCCTGTTTCGAATACTACTAGCTATGTGAAGGAAATTTTTTCTAATTAGCACATACACATTATAATTTTTTAAAAACTACATTTTCACTTTTTCCTGTGTGGCCAACATTAGAATAATATACTTCAGATTTTGTGGACTCTTTTCTTTGCAGTATTTCCTTACTTTTGAGCTTTATGTTGCATAGAGCACTTTTCACCAGTCAGTGTTTAAAACTATTGACCTCGTTCCTGGTGGTCATAGGAAAGGGTCTGGCCTAAGAAAGACACGTGTTCAGTGGAGCTCATGCCAGGCATCTTCCAGAAAGTGTCTGGGATCACTGCAGAAGCATCCAGGAAGTCAGTCTCTCTCTCTGTCTCTGTCTCTCTGTCTTACTCACCTTGTTAGAAAGACCACCTTCTTCCTATCAGGAGAATTAACAGAGAAATAGCTTTAATATCAAATTTTCTTAAGGCCAGAGAGAGAAAAAAAAAAGTGTAATACCATTCTGTCACCTATTCCTAAGACAAATACTGTAGGAAAGCTATGAAAGAAAAAAGAGAATATGGTTAAATGCCTTTGCAGTGCCTTCAGAAGGAATCGGTAAAACAGAGCCTATATGGAAGGAAAATAACGAAGCTGGGGAACTGGCACTACCCGACTTCAAGACAAAGCTACAGTAATCAAGGCAGTTTGGCACTGGCAAAAGAATAAACAAGTAGACCAATGGGACAGAATAGAAAGCTCCAAAATAAATCCACATAAATATAGTCAACTGATCTTTGACAAATTAACAAAGGCAATACAATGGAGAAAAGCTCATTTTCTCAACAAATGGTACTGGAACAATGGGAACAAAGTGATGCCCACATGGTAAACAGTAAATGTAGTTCAGGCCATACATCTTCACAAATAATACCTAAAAATGGACCATAACCTAATGTAAAATGCAAAATAATAAAACTTCTGGAATATAACATAGGAGACAACCAAGATGACCTTGGTTTAGAAATTGTATTTTAGATATAACATCAAATAAATAATCCATGAAAAAAATAACGAAGGTTAGACTTCATTGAAATAAATTCTACAAAAGACACTGTTAAGAGAATGCAAAGACAAGCTTGGGATGGGGAGAAACTGTTTTCAAAAGACATATCTGACAAAAAACTTATCCAAAATGTACAAAGAACTCTTAAATCTCAACAATAAGAAACAAACAACCCAAAGACAATGGGACAAAGATATAAACAGACACTTTACCAAAAAAGATACACAGATGGCAAATGAGCATATGAAAAGATGTTCAACATCATGGCATTAAAACAACATCATGCAAATTAAAACAATGAATTATCACCACACACATAGAAGAACAACTAAAATCCAAAACACTGACAACACTTAGGATAGAGGTGGAGCAGCAGGAACCCTCGTTCATTACAGGTGGGAATACAAAAAAGTACAGCCACTTTGGAAGACATCTGGCAGTTTCTTAGAAAGTGAAACAAACTTACCATATAACCCAGCAGTTGTGCTCCTTGGTATTGACAGCAATGTGTCAATGTAGCTTTACAGATTACAACAAATGTGTCGCTGTGATACAAGTTGTTGATAGTAGGAGAGGCTGTACTTGTGTGAGCGCAGGGAGTATGGAGGATCTCTTTGTGTATCTATACACGGTTTTTGCTGTGAACCCAAAATGGCTTTAAAAACTAAAGCTTTTTTTTTTTTTTTTTCTTTTTGAGGAAAGAGTCTCTAGTTTTGTCTTCTACATTCACCTAGCAATGATAAGGGTAAGCCTGGAGTTGTTTCTTAAGTCTGGGTACTGAAGAAAGAAAGTAAAGAACTCTTGTGGCCTCCAGCTTTCAGATAGCCTGTCAATCAGAGACAGCTTTGTGCTGTACTAAAAGACAGGAGCACAGCTCTCTGTGCTGGGGTTGTTAAGGTTGTATCTGACATTGCACTCACTCCTCATAGCCCTGAGGTACCAACTCTATTTATATTTGTGGGCTTCAGTTTTACTTTTTCGTTAAGTCTTTTTCTAGATAATCTCTGTTTATTTTTTTTTTTTCTGGTCTGTAGTTTTTGTTTCCCTTGTAAAGTGAACAAAATTTAGAAATCAAAGTTGAGAAAATGGAGAGAGCCCCTTAGAGCTATTTTTTCATACATACATTTAAAAACCATGGCGATGCTCTGTACTTTGGATGATAAAGTTGTTTCCCATGGGAGCATGGGTTATCATACTGTTATGATACACATGTACACCGGGACTGAATGGTGAAGTAAATGGATGGCAGGTGGTGGTAGCCAGGTTTCTCACAGCTGGAGTGGAAGTCTATAGATGAGCAAGAGGAGGAAGCTAGAATGATCCATGTGGTAGCAGGTTAGATTTGGACACTTCAGTATCAGCTCATGTTTAGCTTGTACAGATGGTTATAAATAGAAATATTTATAAGTATGTGTATATATAGGGGTAAGTATACAGACATGTATTCTCTTCTTCTGTCAGTTGAGGCAGTTTAAAGCAACCAGTTAGCAATAAGCACACTTAGCACCAAGATCCTGGTTTCTAATACTATTCTCTTAAAAAAGTAACCAGAACTTCTTGGAGAAATGGCTGATTTGAGCATCAGGGCTGGAAATATACAAAACGAGCCTCAAGCATCATGGCACTTTGTTGCTCAGAAATGAAGAAGTACTAAAAGCAAAACAAACTAAAAATCCATAATGACGAAGTTATGTCACAAAGACAACAGAAGGAGTTCTCAATGGTCAACCTGGAACAACTGGAGCATAAGAAAAGCAGTATTGGCAGGGAGTGGTGGCTCACACCTGCAATGCCAGCACTTTGGGAGGGTGAGGCAAGAGGATCGCCTGAGGTCAGGAGTTCAAGACCAGCCTGGCCAACACAGTGAAACCCTGTCTCTGCTAAAAATAAAAATAAATAAATTTTTAAAATTCCAAACGTGGTGGTGCATGCCTGTAGTTCCAGCTACTTGGGAGGCTAAAGCAGAGAATCCTTTGAACCTGGGAGGTGGAGGTTGCAGTGAGCTGAGATCATGCCACTGCACTCCAACATGGGCGACAGAGCAAGACTCCATCTCAAACAAACAAATAAATAAATAAAGCAGTATTTATAGCCTAAAGTATAAAAATAAGTATTATACCTGTGAGTGCATACAAATAAATGATTCAGTAAATCAATAAATGGGGCAGAAAACACAAATCATCCATATAGAAGAATTTCAAGTAAATTATTTAGATACGATACTCCACCCTACATGAAGGGGGGCATTGCTGTTCACTCCTTACGTGTGGGTTGTGAATAATTACTTGCTTCCAAAGAGTACAGTATGGAAATGGGGAAAACAATTGTTTTATAATGGAGAACCTGACAAACACTACTTGGCCAGATGATCAAGGTCGCCAATAGTGAGAAGTCATTTTGCTAGTCTGTACATTTGATATGAAGTGATGAAAATGACTCTTTACTTCTGCTATTTTCCACTCTAAGTGTATAACCCTAGACTGATCATGGGAAAAACACCGGGCAAATCCCAACTGAGGGACATTTAACAAAACACCTAGACAGGTACTCCTCAAAACTATCAAGGTCATCAAGAAAATGTAAGTCTTAGAAACTGTAGCAGCCAAGAGGAGCCTAAGAAAACATGATAGTTGGTGGGGCACGGTGGCTCATACCTGTAATCCCAGCACTTTGGGAGGCTGAGGTGGGCAGAGCACCTGAGGTCAGGAGTTCCAGACCAGTCTGGCCAGTGTGGTGAAACTCCATCTCTACTAAAAATAAAAAATAAATAAAAATAAATAAACATTAGCCAGGAATGGTGACAGACGCCTGTAATCCCAGCTACTTGTCAGGCTGAGACAGGAGAATAGCATCAACCTGGGAGGCAGAGGTTACAGTGAGCTGAGATCACACCATTGCACTCCAGCCTTTGTAGCAGAGTGAGACTGTCTCAGAAAAGAAAAAAAAAAGAGAGAGAGAGAAAGAAAAAAAAGAAAAAGAAAACATGACAATTAAATGTAATAGAGTAGCCTATATAAGATACTGAGATTTTGGAATAGCAAAAGGACAAAAGTAAGGAAATCTGTATAAAGTATGGACTTTAGTTAACTAAATTATTTATTATTATTGATTCATTAATGTATCAAATGTGCCATACTATATTCGATGTTATAAATAGGAGAAGCCTGAGAAACACTGTCTAAGCTAAAGGACCACCATCAACAGTGATGTCATGTTGATAGTATGTATGTTTCATATGATGTGATATCAATGGCTTTTTACTTCTGTGATCTTTCTGATACTGGGTATATGGGAACTCTCTGTATTCTCTCTAACATTTTTCTGTAAATATAAAACCATTCTAAAATAGAAAGTTTATTTTAAAAAAACATGGCATTTTGTTCTAGGAAAAGTGATGTATATAAAAGAATGTGACGTAATGTGTCTCTATCATATGCTTGCAGCAAGAGGAGACTTTGGGACTTGGAAGTGACTCCTAAAATTGAGTGTTTTTAAAACTATGGCATATAATCTCAATAAAATGATTGAGAATGGCTACTTGGAAAATAAGGAAACTTTTGTATCTGAGATTATGATACACCATAATAGCAATCTTAAAAATGGAAGCAGCTTCTCAGAGACCTAAGCACAAACAAATGATAAAGGATTACAAGTTTAAATCTTTGACTACTCTAGAATGAAGAAATCTCCTTGAATAAAGACCTGTGTTTCAAAGCCCATCTGTGCAGGATGAATAAAAATCCATTTGCCCATGTTAATGAGCAGGTTTTCACCAAATACTAATGATGAGAGTGATATCTCAAAGAATAGGGTGGCCCAGAGAATGCTTGAGATTCCTCGGAAATGTAGGGCAATAGATAGCCAAACTGACCCACAATTAGGTGATCAGGCAGAAGAGGAGCACGGTTTTGCAGCAAAGAGTGTGACTGAAATATGGTACAATGAAAGATCTCAGACAGGGATGACTAATGCCTGGATGTCTATGGGAGATGTGAAAGTCATTGAAGTTCTATAAATAATCTGAATTTAAGAACTCAAGGTTTGGAGTTACAGACCTGGGTACATTGTCTGTTGTTCTCTCTCAGCAGGCAAGTTATAGCAAGTCTTGTAAGCCATAATTTTGTCATCTGAAAAGTGGGAGAAATAAGGGTGCTTACCTCATAAGGTTGTCATGAATATTAAATAACATGTGGTTTTCAGTGTTTAAAATGGTGCATGGTATATATATGTAATAAAAGAGAGCTAGAGAGCTATTATTGTAATTATATTACTCATATCATTGTAAAAGATGCAGGTGGGGGTAACAGTATATAAGGGAAGCCCTAAGACAGTGTCTGGCACAAATTAGGGATACAAAAAGTGTTTGTTTCTAGAACTACCTTCTCTGAGATAATGATGGTTTAGTCATGTGATGTGGAAGGTTGGGCTTTCAGTCAGGTTCATTTTCATTGATGTCTATTCTTGATTACCTATGTGGTATTTGGACGTCCAGTAAAGAGTTCTTCATACCTTCTCAGTTCAGTATTCCTTTTTTCTCTCTGTGTTAATAAGTAAGTTTGGCACTAATTATCATAGTTAACCATTGACTGAATATTTAAGGTTTATAGTTAACCATTGACTCAATATGTTAGTAGTCCAAATCTGCACTTTTGTGCTGTAATATATTATTTTTCCATAGCATAATCTCTACTGAAAAGCACTTGATGAATATTATATATACATACACGTGGATATTATATATGTTTCTATGTTTTCCGGGCACTGGTTATTTCATTCTTTTATGGGAGAAAAAGTGAGTAGTAACCAGTAAAACCGATTTTTGTTTGTTTAATTCCACTTCTAGGTGTGATGTTTCTTAGATAATAAAATAAGAACATTATAATTTTTTGCAAAGCTCACACCTTTGGGTCAGAGGAGCGGAAAATGCATTTTAAATCTATAGAGCTAAAGTCCAAGATTTGGATCTTCTCCTGACTTAATAGGTATGTGTCTTAGTCTGGGTCCCTGAAAGCAGACTGAGACCAGGTATTTTGTGAGTCGGTTGAGGTAGTTTACTGGAGAGTATGATGGCAAGGAGGAAGTATATAGGAAAGAGATAATGAAATAGGAAAGAAAAAATCCAATACAAGAAAGCATTATTAAGCTAGCAGTTAGAGAGGATAACTAGAATTGCATCCCCCTAGACCTAAAGCTCTTCAGGAGCTTTATGAAATAGGTCTTGTACTGTCCACCCAAATATAAAAGAGTGAAGCATTTATCTGCTGGCACCTGATACTTGTATGTCTTAACTCCCTTACACTTCCAGCTTACACATAGGTGAGTACTAGATGTGTTCCTGATACAGACAGGAGACAGGGAAATACTGGGTAGAAGTGAGTGGTTCCCCGGCAAAGGCCTCACTCTCAAGCCTGAGGACCTGTGGACCTAAATGAGGACAGGCATTTCTGGTTTTGTACCCAAAAAGTTGACTTTTGGCCCACCACGCCCCCCATACTGCCCCCATATAAACCCAAGACCTTAGCAGGCACACACACAAGTGGCTGAATGTTAGGACCAGCAGACCAGACAGCAAAACAACATGGCAGAGAAAGAGAGAAGAGGGGGGATGACTGGAGGGAGAGGGGAGTTCGGCTGGGGGAAGTGAGAGAAGAGTCTGGCCACTGGGTGGCCTGACTCCAGGGGGAGCCTAACTTCCCACTCCATCCCCGCATTTTGGTTCCCTATCCATGTCACTGACAGCCACCTCCACCACTCAAAAAATCTTTGCACACATCCTTCCAGTGTGCGATCCAATTCTGCTGGTACACTAGGCAAGGATTCAGGATACAGAAGGCTGTCGCATGGCCCCCTGCCCTTGTGATAAGGCAGAGAGTCCACTGAGTTGATTAACACACATACCATCTGCAGATGGCAAATTTCAAAGAGCTTGGTAACACATTCCCACTTGGGCTTCCAGAGTTGCAGATACCCACCCCTAGATGCTACCATGGGGCCAGAGCTCCAAAGCACTCATGCTGGCCTCTGCCCCTGCCAATCTGCATGCTCCCCCTAGGGGTAGCAACTGCAGGGTGACCAAGCAATGACACCCCTGTCACATGTCCTGCAAGAAGAATCAGGGAACTCTCATTTTGTTTCCATGAGGTATTCCATACAAGGCATCAGAGAAGTCCCTGAACAGGAAGCATGAGGTATGTAGTATGGGCCTGACGTAGGGCTTTGCCTGTTGTGTCCGTGCAAACCTAGGCAAAGCCAGCATGGAAGTCATGAGAGCATGGAAGTGGCCAAAGCAGTGGGTGAACTGGAGTAGTGAATGGGAGATGCCAGTACACTATATGAAGTTACCATGTTGTTTAGCTTCTCCAGAGCTCAGTTTTCTCATCAATTAAATGCAACTCAGTTTAACCAAGCCACTAAACATGGAAATCTACTGTCCAACAAACACTCTGTTAGATAGTTGAATAAGACCTAGGTTTTCAAACACGGATTCCATTTTTGTTAAATGAAATCTTATGCAACCCTATTAAATGAATCAAACAAATGTGTAGCTGTATAAATTGAAAAAGGCATAAAGCCCAATAGCCCATTCTCCATTCTCAGTCCTAGATTTCACATGTAAGGGACCCTAGAACGCAGAGGAACACAGTTTAGATGTACAGTAATGGGTGCCCCTTCAGTTTACTTCATGCTCTATGTGTTATGTGATTCTGTGTAACCCAGAAAAATTGGCTCCCACAGGGATTAAAGAACAAGCAGTTTTAGGACACCTGCCAGCTGTCATGGAGGCTGACAAATTCCTTATCATCTGACTTAGGCAGCCAGGAGAAGCAGCTTTGGCTTAAAGTAAGATCTGTCAAGCTAAAGAATGTTTCTTTAGAATCACACTTACATGGTAGGGTCCTTGAAGTTGAATATCAGTCAAGCAGAAAAACAAGTCCACTCCTTTAAGAGAGCACACAGCAAGCCACACACTGGGAGAAGATATTTGCAATACTTGTATCTAAAAAGTTAATATCAAAATATATAAAAATGAACTCTGACAAACCCATAAGAAAATGATGAAAAAAAATTCATGGGCAAAGAAACTTGAATGCCACAGAAGATATGCAAATAACCAGTAATGAAAGATGTTCAATTTCATTTCTCAGAGAAAAGCTCATTAAAACCACAATGTGATATCATGCCGTATCACCAGAATAATGAAATTAATAATGATTGACCTCGTCATGCACTGATGAAGCTAAGTACAACTGGAATTCTCATAGACTGTAGTTGAATATAAATCAAAACAATCATTTTGGAAAACTGTTTGGAAGTATATTCTTTTTTGTTTGTTTGAGACAAAGTCTCACTCTGTCACCCAGGCTGGCGTGCAGTGGCACAGTCTCGGCTGACTGCAACCTCCACCCCCAGGTTCAAGAAATTCTCCTCCTTCACCCTCGTGAGTAGCTGGGACTACACATGCCTGCCACCGCGTCTGGCTCATTTTTGTATTTTTAGTAGAGATGGGGTTTCACCATCTTGGCCAGGCTGGTCTGGAACTGCTGATCTCTTGATCCGCCCATGTCATCCTCCCAAAGTGCTGAGATTGCAGGCGTGAGCCACTGCACCCAGTTACTAGAAGTATCTTCTAAAGCCTAATCTATATATGCTTTGACTCAATTTTTCCACTCTTACATATATGCCCTGTTGAAACACACAAATGTGTTTATGAAAAGAACAGAAATGTTTATGGCAGCATTACCCATATAGCCCCAAATTGGAGAGAACCAAAATGTTGATCTACTGTGGAATGGACAAACCAGCTATGGAATATTGATACAATGAAATTCTGTACATCAATGAACATGAACAACCTACAACTGCATACAACAACGTAGATGAATCATAAATGAAATGTTGAACTGGTGCATAAAAGTGTACATGTTTTAGTATTTCATCTACATACAGCTCAAAAACAGGAAAACGTAATCTGTATGATTAGAAGTCAAGATGATGGTTGTCTTTGGAAAGTTAATGACTGCAAGGGAGTATGAGGGAGTTTCTGTGTGCTGGAATTTTTCTGTTTCTTTATTTGAGTGCTGGTTACATGGATATGCTCACTATAGGAAAATTTACCAAATTGTACATCTGTGATCATTGTACTTTTCGCTTGTAGTTTATATTTTGAAAATGTATACACAGTTGCATACACATAGCATGCATACAGACATGAACACACACACACACATACACACAGAAAACAACTGTGTGCACAAGGTCTTTACTGTGGAGCTAAGTGCAAATCTTAAAATCACTGAGGGAGGGGATGTCACTATTTTTCGAATTGAAGAGCTGTTTCAACAAAAATGTACAAAAGAGTTCTGAGAAACACAGATTTGATGGTTTGAAGTAAAAGAGTGTCTTATTTGTGGATATGAGGAATTCATTAGCTAATTGAAACCATTTATTGATTCATTAGATCAATAAATATTGATCTTTTATGGTTCTTTTAGCATTATACTGGGTACTTAGGGTGATTAAAAATGAATCAAAGATTCTGTCTTCAGAGGGCTTACAAAACTGTTGGGGAATTAAAATGTGCATGCAACAGAGTGGAACTTACTCAATACCATAAAAGAGGTACACAGAAAATATTGTAAGAGTTTGGAAGTGGAACAGGTCACTCATGGCCCTGAGATGCAAAGATGACTTCATGGTAGAGGGGGCATTTTCACTTAAACTTCTGTCAAAGTAGGTTGAGTTTAGCCGTGTGGAGACTGGTGAGTAGGACCAGCTACGGATCATGCTGAGACAGATAAACGGCTAAAGTGGGGAGAATGAGTCACTTTGTCCAAAGCCACAGAGCTTTAGAGTGAACAGGTTCATTTATTTGTTTACTGTGAGTAGATTCATTTATTTGTTAATTTGACAAATGCTTACTGAATTCCTCCCATAGGCAAGGACTGGGAATATAATTATGATTAAGCATTCTGTTCTGTCTGCCCTTGTAGACACTTGAAAGACTGAGGGAAGATAAATAAATGAATGAGTATTTGCAATAAAGCACAATGCAAGTTATAATTGTGGGAAACGTGCTGGGAGAGTCAGATCAGGGCTACATAATCCATGAGCTCAGAGAGGGGCTCCTAGAAGAATGTCATGCCAGTTAAGATCTGAATCATGAGGTGGGGTAAAATCAATACTGAATCTTAGTTGCCAGGTTGAGAAATTTGAACAGAGTAAGATGTTTTACGTGCATAGAAATTTGAAGAAAAAAATGGCATACTCTAAACTGGTATTTTAAAGCAGTGTAATCTTGCTGCTACATAGGATGAATGTAAAAGAGGAATTAAGAATAGAAGAAAACACTTAGCATATTTCAGGTGAGAGATAGTAATGTGCTGAACAACTTTAGCTAGGAAAACCTAGAGAAAGTGATATATTATACTTGAGAGATACTGGAATGGTAGGCCTGAGAGAATATGTCGACTAATTTTATTTTGTATATTTTGGATGAGGAAAAGAAAAGGGATGCAAAGATTGTGAGCCTAGGTAAGTTGTTTCATTTGCAAAGAGGAAACTCAAAGGAAGAGGCATGCCAGGGATAGATGGAACACTGGTGGGGACTGCTGAGAGAAGAGAGATGTAAGACCTGCTTTGGATGCATGCATTGAATTTGAGATGCCAGAAGAAAATATCCTGAAATCCTGATAGAGAATTTTAGACAGAGTGTTAGGGTTTGAGAGAGAATGCTAGAGCTGGAAATACAGACTTGGGAGTCTTGAAAGTATTTATTGAATCCATGAAACCAGTGAGATTGTCAAATGATAAATTATATTGAGAAAAACAGAAACGGGAAGCCAGTAGTGAGACCCAGGGACAGTGGCAACATTCAGGGGGCTTAGAAAGAATGCAGAAATGACAGAGGAGGTGTAGGAAAGAGAGAAGGAGGAAAGTCCCAGAAAATCATCAGAGCAAAGTTTCAGGAGAAGAGGGAAGTGGCCCACACTGTCAGATGTAATAGGAGTTTAATGATAATAGAGCCTTGCTTAAAAAAAGAATGCTACTGTTATATGTATATTGCCTTGGGAAGGCAATGTGTGAGAAGAACAGATAGAATTTATAATCCTATATTTAATATTTCTCTCAAAGTCAGTTTCCCGTATACTGGAATCACTAAGAGTTTAAACCAAGTGCTGTGACCATATTTTCATACAGCTAAGACTTTAAAAACTAAACCATTTGAAAATGGTCTTTGGGTGCAAGGATTCTGCCTTATTGCTTCTATAAAACAGCTCACTTTAATGCCAACCTAAACTAGAAAGGCAACAAATACTCAAAAGCAAAATGTTCTTGCTGTTTAAAAATACTTGTGACAGCATAAAATGAAACTAAGAGAAAAGTATTAAAAAATACTAGACAAAGGCGAACAGATGCTAACTTTTTAAGGACATATTCATCTCAAACAGATAAGAGAAACTGTCTGTTGATGGTGGTCTCTTTTTTGAAAACTTTTCTATTCATATCTGAGAGCAGTTGACATATGTAAATGACAAAGTGCATCCAGATTTGCCATTTCCTCTCTCAGGCAGGTGCATACCTCATGTCAGTTCTCTCCTTAGGTAGAATTGTTTTGCATCCTACTTCATGCCATCCTGATGTAATTATCAATAGTGCCTCCTTCCACTTTCAGATATGTCCCTGAGAAGATGTTAAATGGTATGTTTGCTCTGCTTTTAGATCTCTCATACACTCAGCAGAAAAGAAGAGTTAAATTTAGATGATCTGGCACCAGATGGCTTAGAATTTGAATCCAGAATCCATCATTTTCTGACTTAGTTTTTGGCAGTGTTTGTTCTTGGGCAGGTTTTAACCTCTGTGGGCCTCAGTTTTCTCAGATGATAAAGAATAATTACAGAACTTGTTGAATAGAGTTATTGTGATGAAGCCATGTCCATAAAGGGTTGAGCATGTTTCCTGGAACATATACAAGCACCCAGTAAACGTTATCAGTTATTATTATCGTTGGTATTGTCATACCCCATCTAGAACCCTGACACAGACTGGAGTTAACTTTGAGCTGTTTTTGAATGAACTTCTCATGTTCCAAAGAAGTGCCCTTTTCCCAGTGCCAGGACTTCCCTGCAGATGTCATTTCCCTGGTATGAGTGCAATAAGGGATGCCCGTAATAATCTTTCACCCATGTGGATTTATTCCAACATTGAGCTCATTCCAAGCTATACAGTAATGAGCAATCACTCCTGAGCCCAAACTGAAGACAGAGATAGACGTAACAAATTATAAACATACTAAAACTATATAACCAGTGTTCTGAGCTCATACCATTTAAATTCCAAAAGCATTTTTTTATCTCACATGTTTTATTACATGTGTAACAATGTGAGCCTTGAAAAAATATTTTTCTTTTAGTTCCATTTTGTGTACTGAAAGATGAATCTTAATTCTCTACCTTCTATTACTTCAGTGAATCAGTGTAGACGCAAACAATCAAAAACGGAACCAAATTATTTTATCGATTTTTGCACTGCTTCGGAAGTCAGAAAATCAGAAAACATGCAAACTCTTTTTTTGCCTAGTGTAATTTTCACTATCAGTTTGAACCACAAGTCTGGGTCTCAGAAATTTTATGGCATAAGTAATCCAATAATACAGTCACTACTTTGCCTTTTTATGCCTTTTTCTGCGGATGGTCTTATTACCAGATTCTTTAGTTGATGAAAAAGTTAGGTCATTAGAGTCTTGCTTAATGAAAGTATGCATTGCTTCAGTATCACCAGTTGGCTGCATCTGGTCTGATTTTCAGAATTGTAGGTTTGCATGGTTTCTCTGTATATCATTGTTTTCAGGATGTTTAAGTCTGAATACATTTGTGGTTTTATTTATTTATGAGATGGAGTCTCACTCTGTCACCAGGCTGGAGTGCAGTGGCACGATCTCAGGTCACTGCAACTTCCACCTCCAGGATTCAAGCGATTTCCCTGATTCAGCCTCCCGAGTAGCTGGGACTACAGGCATGTGCCACCATGTCCGGCTAGTTTTTGTGGTTTTAGTAGAGACAGGGTTTCACCATGTTGGCCAGGATGGTCTCAATCTCTTGACCTCGTGATCTGCCTGCCTCAGCCTCCCAAAGTGCTAGGATTACAGGTGTGACCCACCGTGCCCAGCCAGTGCTTTTAATTTCTATTGTGTCTTGTCTTCATGGATGACATTGATGTTTGTGGGCATTTGTGATTGCCTGTTAGAATGGCGAACACAGCAAATGAACCTTGATATATTCTCTTTCTAGGAGTATTAACTCTGTTCCTGATTGGCTTCAGCTGGGTGGGGGCAATGGGTGAACCCTCTGGGGTGCCGGTTATAATAATGGGAGGCTTGGCAGGTCCTCCAGCAGACCACAGATTTCTTCTGTCTTTCCAAGGAGTCTCAGTTGCCGCACCCTCTCCTCCTCTCTCCATGTGTAAGACATTTCGGGCCCAGAAGCAGATCACAGAAAGAAGCAAAAATCTCTCAAATTTCAGATTCTAGACATATTTGCCAAACAATATATGATTCCCTGTTCAAAAGACTACAGCAACTTACTGCTTTGAATGATACATCTTACCTTCTGATTGCCTGAGACTTGTCTGCCTTAAATGAAAAGTACATGATTTCTCCCAAAATATTCATAAGCAGGGCAGAGAAGTAATTAGGAACCTATTATTTTGTCAGCAGGGACCAGAATATGAATTTTAAGCTCGCTGCTGACTAGTTAGATAACTTCAGGTATCCAGTGTATCTGAACTTCATCTTTAAAATTTAAATTATAATAGTAGCCACCACATAAAACTAATGAAGATTACATGAGATAATACAAGCAATGTCTGATACTCAGTGTTCAATAAATGTTGGCCATCACTATCTATTAGTCTTTCATTTATCTGGAGCATTCTGGTTCTTATAACAGTAGGGTTCCAGCCGTGGCTGAGACCCTAGGTCATGATGCATGGTTCTTCCTCATTACATCCACCAGACTTGGTTGAGAATGCAGTACAACACAGAACCTCTTCAGGCAACCACTGCCTCTGTCTTCAGAAATGTTGCTGCTCAGAAGACAGTGAATGAGGGAAGGATAGTGATAGGGAAGGAGCTAATGACAAGTTACTGAGCCGGAAATAAAGGGGTAAAAAGAATGCATTTATGGGCACATGAGTTCTCAAAACCTCTCAGCATATCTATGGAACTTTATTTGGAACCAGTGCCATCTGTTTGCTGATGACTCTGACAGAAATGTGTCCATGAATTTGGACCCTCCTTTTTCTCCCCCCCTCAGCTGTGCAGTATAGCCAGATGTTCTTGTGTTTCAGAAGCAACCACATCCATCAAGCTCTTTGCCAGCCTGGATTGTTCATGCTTGTGCCTTTCTCCAGCAGTGATACTAGTGTGCTTGTTTACCCACTTTTTTTTTCCTTATTTTTTTCTCACATTGCTTTAAATTAAAAGCCAGCACTGTCACTAATTAACCAAGAGTGGCACATTTGTAAACCTGGATTTGCCTGGTTGCCAGTAGAGAAAAATCCCTCTGCACTCTGCCAAAACTGTGTTTACCAGGCACCATTGGTGTCTTGGCAATGCTACTTGGATTTTGTCAGGACATAACGTAGCTGTGTAAAAGTTGTCCTTCAGAGATGTAGCTGACTTGCCTTGTTCCCAGACTTAAATATGCTGTGAACTAATTAACACCAGCGTGAGAGTAAACACTCAAATATCGTTACCTTGTGAATAACAGCACACAAATTTCTGTACATGGGCTTCTGTCTCCTAAAAAAAGAATGATGAAGGTTGTTATCACAGGAAGAGAAAATATTGGGCAAGTAAAGCATTGGTATCTGCTAACGGGCATTCTCTTATCCCAGCTTCTAGCAATCTTAAATCTCTGGGGTAGAGCCATATTATTGGAAATGTATGTCATAAACATTGTAGACTTGGACATAGAAGAGGGAACTATGTCTTTGGGGACAAATGTGCCATTAAGGTTCAGCTGAGGGGTGTAACTTGAATTCATGCTGGAAAGAAGAATCTTTTTGCCTTCTCCGCCTCCCTCTAACAGAAGAGCTCCACTGACAACAGGGCCACTTGAATTCAGGGACTTTTGACTGAAATTGACCTTATTGCTTGGGAACGGCCTGAGGTTGACACCTTCTGGGCTGTGGAGTAAATGAACACACTTACTTCCTCTGATCCTTGATCTGAAATGACCGGCGATTCCAAGTGCCCAAAAGAAGTGAAGCTGAAGAGGAGAACAGACACCAGTTTTATTGAAAAATGGTCATTTTTACACATTGCGATGAAAGCATTCACTTTTTTCTTAAAAACTTCATTTTTGTCTAGAAACACAGAATAAAAAGTTACCTTTATATATCTACTCTGTAACGGTGCTGCCCAATAGAACTTTCTGTGAAAATGGAAATATATTCTGTGCTCATGTGACCATTGTGCCCTTGAAGTGAGCTGATATGACTGAAAGTTAGATATTTACTGTGATTTTAGTTAATGTAAATGTTAATACTCACTTGTGGCTGCGGCTACTCTATTGGGTGGCATAGCTGCTCTCCTCTACAATGTATGAACTGTGGCATTGTTTTTATTTTTGCAAACCTTTTTGTAATCTTTTTAAATTTTATTTTTCCATGGGTTCTTAGGGTACAGGTGGTGTTTGGTTATATGTGTAAGTTTTTATTATTATACTTTAAGTTATGGGGTGCATGTGCAGAACGTGCAGGTTTGTTACATAGGTATACGCGTGCCATGGTGGTTTGCTGCACCCATCAACCCGTCATCTGCATTAGGTATTTCTTCTAATGTTATCCCTCCCCTAGTCCCCCACCTCCTGACAGGCCCCAGTGCGCGATGTTCCCCTCCCTGTGTCCAAGCGTTCTCATTGTTCAACTCCCACCTATGAGTGAGAACATGCGGTGTTTATTTTTGCAATCCTTTTTAATGTTTGGCATAATAGAAGATGGCTGATTCTCATATCTGTTTCTGTATTCTACCTGTTGTAATAAAATTTTTGCTGAAGTTTATGAAGAAAATATGACCATACGCAGATATATACTTGGAAAGGGAGATATAAACTCAAGAATTAAGATTTGATAAAATTAATAATGCTTACTGCCTTATGAAAGACTTTCTTTTGAGACAGACCTTACTCTGTTACCCAGGCTGGAGCACGGTGACACACTCACAGCTCACTGCAGCTTCTACCTCCTGGGCTCAAACAATCCTCCCACCTCAGCCTCTTGAGTTGCTGGGACTTCAGGCATGCACCACCATGTGCTGCTGATTTTTAGAAGTTTTTTGTAGAGACGGGGTCTCACTATGCTGCCCAGGCTAGTCTCAAACTACTGGGCTCAAGTGATTCTCCCACTTCAGTCTCCCAAAGTGCTGGAATTACAGGCATGAGTCACTGCACAAGTCCAAAAGATGTTTTTTTAAAAATGAAATTAGCTTTAAAAAATATCTTTTAGTTCCACTGCCTTCATTCACACAGGCACTAGCAGTTTTACCAACCATTGCATTTGTACCAATAGTACAAATGCCAGTGTCATAAGTAAAAACAAGTAACACCTAACTGTTCTCTTATAAGTAGTTTAGACTTCTCAGGTTCTCTAAATGAGTATCAGGAACTCCTAGAATTCTGCAGACCCCACTTTTAGAAGTGTTCTAGAATCTTCTAGTCTGCCCCATCCTGCATCCCCCTCCTTCCCACCAAATCAAACTCACATACCGCTCTTTTATCAGAACAACGTAGCTCTATTCTTGGAGACCTCAGAGCCAACCGATAACAAGGATCTCAATTTTCCCCCCAAGCAATTAAGTTATATTTCCCAACAAACATAAGTCCCACCTTAAAATGAATCATGGTACCATCTGTAATAATTATTATGCTCCTTGTTTACCCTCTCCCATACAAACATCTGTAAATTTTTATTTCATCCCCAAGCTAGTACTTTCAACCTCTCTGCTGGAAAAATCCACCAGGATATGTACCTGTAAATAATTATCTGTTTCTTTGTTTCCTTTTTGATCTATTTCTGATATAACACAGTGAGTTTATTTTGTAAGTATTAACTGGATGGATAGGTACATGATGTACCAGCTGTGCCTATCGACCCCTCTCCCATACTGGCCTGCTTCTCTTCTCGTTTCAGTTTTCTTAATGGTCCTCCCTTCCACGTAGTCACTGAGAGTACTCATTTGAGCTAAGCATCGTCTTTGAGCGTTTCCTCTTCTGTATAAATATATGTGAAAATCATGAGACATAGCTAGTTCTTAAAGGGAAAGAAAATGCATAACTACATGCCATTTGGGTAGATGGTTACCAGGCTATTGTGAGTAAAATATCTGTCAAATTAGTATTTTTAACTGAAAAAACAGTAATGGACTCTTAGCTTTCTGGTTTTCAATGTAAGACTTGGGTGAAATCAGCTGTACTTATATCACCTGGCAATGTGCATATTCTATTTTAGGAAATTGTCAAAAACTTTAAAAGGATTCTCACAGCTCAGCTCTATTTAAAATTCAAGAGGGAAAAAAAATTTAGAAGTCAGGAGGTCTTCAGATGTCCTCCAAGCCCTGGTTTTCCTCACGCTAAAGCTTACAGAGCCAAACATTGGCAGAGAACTCATAGCATCACATTATGTGGGGACTCGATGTATCATATTTTAGCCACTGAATTTATTTCTGGACTCTTGTTAGTGACTGCCTGAATTCTTTAGGGCCCCATGGCAAAGTGGTCTCCAGGGATTTTAACACATTCTGAGTTTGAGTTGCAAAGAGTCTGGAGACGGTTGCTTTCAGCTGGAGCCCAGAACAACTGACAATGAAGACTGCATTAAAAGCTACTGGTGACCTCCTTAGGCAATATGGCTACTTTTGAAAATAGGCGTATTGACCAAACAATCACTTAGAAGAAAATTGCATTAAAGTGTATCAGCTACAGGTATGAAAATCTAATCTTCAAAAGGAAGCACAGTATTGTGGTATAAGATTTGGATCACACATAAGAGCTCTCTTTTTTAGCCCTGGTTTCACCCCCAACTAGCTGTATGAACTTGGACACGTAATTGAACTTCTTTGGGTTTCAGCTCCTAGTCTGTATATAACATGTGACACGAATTATAACTTTCTATCTATGAATTCTCTGGCTTTCTCAATTCATATAACCCTTTGTTTTCCTATTCTGATAAACTAGTTATACACTTGTAAGCTTTGCCTTTTGGGAACATGGATTCCTAATAATTAAACTGAATTTCATTTTGCTTAGAAACTATTTACTACAATACCGATTATAAAATGCAAATGTGCGTATTCGTGTATAAATGATTTGCCTTCCATGTGTACTGAGGCAAGTGTAGTATTAGAAACCTGGGGTCAAAAGCTCTTCATTTTTTACATAGTGGAATAACTTGTTTTGTCTAACACCTTGGTAAGATCTAGAATCAGTGTCACCTTATTTACAAAAAATGTAGATAGAAATTACTTCCAAGCTCTCCGCTTTTTCAGTAGCAGCCATTATTAGCAAATATAGATTCATAAATACAAGGTCATAAACATGATTAAAATTTTACATGGCAGATACAAGATGTCACAGAGTGCATCATTTTCTAACTTCTTTATTTTGTTGAATGGGACATGATACATGCCCAGTTATCTCTGTTAGGGTATTCATGCTAAGGTGTCCAGTGTCCATGTCCACATGTATATCATTAAGTACCAGCACTGAAAAAAGCTGCCTTCTAAGAACTTTCCAGATTCGCTTTGTTGGTTACAGGGAAGCATTGGCCGCAACTGTAGCATAGGATCTTTTCTGTATGTCATTGAGAAAGATGCACCCCATTTCTCCACCTAAATAGAATATGGTTTGAGCCTCAGTGTAACCTTTCCGTTTGCAGTGGAGTAGTTTGAGTACTCTTTCTTTCTTCATGCCATTGTTAGTGCTGTGGCGTATGATCAAATGCTAGTGGTGAGGGGGAGGAGCGAGGTGTTTGTTAGTCTTAGACCATACAGTGATTTACTCTGGAGCAAGTTAGCATGCTGGATTTGTTCAATATTAACGTGCATAGATTTTTTTTTAAAGTGCTATGATTCAAATATGGGGCTAATCCAGAGACAGTGAACTTTTGTCTAGGAAGTGGGCATATCAAAATAATCCACTGTCGACTCTTAAGAGGTGGTGAAAACTGCTGTGTGTACAGGATGGTTCAGTTGGTTATACGAATTTCTACTGAGGCTGCTTATTACATGTTAAAAATGCAATTTCAGCGACAAAAAATGTTAGAAATTAAATTTTATTTCCTTCTGAACAGATCTTCTGTGAAATGTCTTTTACTGAATATCGGTTTTTTGTCCTTGTCAGACAACTGCAGTTGATTCCTTGCTAAACTGGAGGGGCATGATTCCAGATTCACCTACAGTGAGCTATTTGCTTTATCACAGTAAATTTAACATGGCCTTGTTAATATCTACCCTCATCTTCAGGTGACTGAAGTCTTCTAATGGTACATGTTAAACTATAGTCGTGCAAACATCCTAGAGTTAAATGACCAGTGACAACCCATTTATTCACCCTTTATCATCTTCTCAAAGAATCCCAGTTACAAGATGTCATCTTGCTAATCTCTCAGGATTAGCTTAAGGATGGCTGCTTACCCTCTCATCTCTCACTCCCATCAGTCTTATATTTCCTTACCTAGAAATTTCAAGCTACATTAAAAAATACCCCAAGTTGTTATATTTCCATGCCTTTGGGGAAATTGCTTCAAGGTGGCTCTGTCTTTATATTTTGATGACCAAATGTAAAGTCAGAGCAACAAGAGAAACTAGAATGGAATAGAGGAGCAACTAAGTTACTATTGCAGGTTATGTAGCTGAATGAATTGGAGTTGGCATAGTATTTATATTTACTAAGGAGAGTGTCATTTGGAAAATTAATAACAAGAATTTTAATCTGGCAATGTCCCCTCAAAGTTTTACTTAAAACATATGCTTCTACTTCCCTCTACGAAGCTACCTATCTTTTCTCTTTCTCTCTCATCAGCCCTCATGAGATTCTGCTTTAATTTATGTGACTAGCTTGCAAGCCTGAGCTAAGAAACGGCTGTTTCTTGTATAGTAAATCAAAATAACATTAGAGTCACTTCAAACAATGTTTTTGAAATTCAAGTTCAGAACAAGTAGTTCAGACTTCACAAATACTTTTGGTTTAACTCTCGCTTTCCTTCTCTACTATGTCTTCAGTGACATTGTGCAAAAGGGCAATTCCATTTGCATAGGTTACATTGACTTTGCAGAACTGAAGAATAAAAAAAAAAAAGAAAAGAAAAAAAAAAAAAATAAGAAGGCTTGGTTTGGGCCTAGGAACTAAATAAGCCCAAGATAAAAATCACAGTGGAAGTGAGTGTCATTGAAATAAAGTGACTTGTTTTTATCGCAAGGCTATTTTCAGTTAAGTTCACTCTAATTCTTATCTTTATTCATCCTACAAGTTATAGATAATGCATGACCATATTAAAATTCTCTTCTTAGTCTGAATCTCCTATCTCTAGCAGACAAGCTGAGTCCTTAATAACTTGATTGTATGTGTGTTGATTTTTAAAAGACAACAACATTAAATCTTTAGAGGTGGATTTTCCTGATTATTTTAGACCAAGTTCTACATACTTCATCAATATTACACAGCAATTTTAAAGAACAACAGTAATTGCATTAAATGACTTAACATGATTAGTAGAATCAGAAGGAATAGGTGATCTGGACTGCTTTTGAGAAAGCTCTTGATGAAGTATAATATGCATGTAGAAAAGTGTAAAAATCTTACCTGCTCAGTTTCATGATTTTGAACAAAATGAGCACACTCCTTAAACTATTCATCAGACTAAGAAATGGAACATTAACTAGCACCCAAGAAGCACCCCCCATGCCCTGCCCAGTCACAATCCCTCAAAAACTAATCTCTCTCATGACTTCTGACAACATAGTTTAGCCAGTATTTGAAATTTACATAAATTGAATTATATAGTGTGTACTCTTCTATGTCTGGTTTCTTTCACTCAATAGTGTTTGCAGAGATTATTCATGTCATTGAAACATTCTCATTCCTTTATTCCAAGTATCCACAATATTTTAAATGTCTATTGATATTTGTGCTCTTACAAATAGTATTATGATCAACATTGCTTGGGAACACATGCATATGTATTTCTGTTGAGCACAGATATTTAGGTCATAAACTATTATATATTTTGGTGGTCACTGCCAAACTTTTCAAACAGCTGTACCAATTATCACACTCATTAGAAGTGTATGAGGCTTCTAGTTACCCTGCATCCTTACAATCTCTTGATATTGTCAGCCTTTGTTATTGCAGCCAACTTGGTTGTATTGTAGGAGTTTTATGTTTTAGTTTTAGTTAGAATTTCCTTGACAACTGATGAAGGTAGATGTTTTTCATATGCTTATTGGCCATTTGGATGTGCTTCTTGGAGAAGTGCTTGTTGAAATTCTTACCTTATTTTTCTACTGACATATCTTTTTGCTACTGATAGGAGTTTGTTATATATTCCCAAGATAAGTCTTATGTGTGTGTGTGTGTGTGTGTGTGTGTGTTTGCATTGCCAATGTCTTCTCCCTCTCTGTAGCTTGCCTTACCACTCTCCTAATGGTATGTTTTAATGAAACTGTTTTAATTTTAGTTCATCAAAATTTTATTTATAATTAGTGCTTTTTGAGTCCTATTTTAAAAATCATTCTGTCCCCAAGTTTCATGAAAATATTCTCTTCTAGAGGTCCTAGGGTTTTACCTTTTACATTTAGATCGATGAGCCACCTTGAATTATGATTTAAACTAATTCTTCCTCTATAAATATACATCTCAAAGGACATTATTTATTGAAAATACAATGTTTTCCTTCACTGCATTGCAGTTACACTTTGTTATGCCCCAGGAGACTATATGTTTGTGAGTCTATTTCTGGATTCTCTACTCTGTTCTATTGGTCTGTCACGGAACCAGCGCTTCACTGTGTTAATTATGAAGCTTTGGAACAAATCTTTATATCCGATAGTGTTAGTCCTCCAAATTTGTGTTTCCTCAAGCTAGCCTGTCATTTGCAGGTATATTTTAAGATAAGCCTGACAGTCTTCACACTCCCACCGCACCATTGCTACAACACAACAGTAATAACAACAGCAGCAAAACCTATTGGCATCTTGATAGGCATTGTGATAACTGTATAGATTAGCTTGGAAAGACTAGAAAACCTTGAAAAAATTGTGTCTCGTGAATTTGGAGTGGACACTAGTTAAGCCACTATACCGTTATTAATCATTCTACATGTGTTACTGTTCACACCCTTTCCATGATTGCTTATAGGCAATTTAGCAACTTCTAGTATGTTAATCTTGAATATGATTACTGCACATACCAGATCCTGCTGCCCTACCCATCTGATTATAGATTTTACAGAACTGCAAGTGAAGCAACCCTTGTTTTGACACTGTTAAGATATAAAATGGCCCTCTCTGGGGAGCAGGTTGCTGTCAGCAGCTGGAATCATAAGACTACTATGGCCAGAACAAGGACAAAATTCATAAAATGTACACTTTATAATTCACCCCCTGACTCTAAGAATATTTTTAGTATATAATTTAAAAATATTGAGTCTTCAGTCTATAAACATGGAATATACTTTTATTTAGAAGTTTTTATGTTTGTCTGAATACTGTTTCTAATTTTCAGTGCAGAAGTCTTAAACGTCTTTCCTAAATATTTGATAATTTGTGAGCTGCTGTAAACAGTACATATTATTTTTAAATTTTAATTTTCTACATGTTTGTTTTATTTGATTTTTTTTTTCCTGGATCTTATCACTGAAGTTTGGTAAGCTATAAACCACACCAAGCTGAAAGCAGAAACTGAGAGCCACTTAGATCATAAGTAACTATTATGCTAACAGAATTCCCTTTGCATATATGAAAAAAGAATGTTGCTCTGCAGAAACACTAGTTATATTTGATCTGTAGTGACATTAAAGGTGACTATGAGAAAGAAAATTAGAAAGTGAGTTTGGGATTTTGTTTTGTTTTGTTTTGTTTCTTCTCAGTTCTGAGAATCTCTTACCATGAGACTATGTAAGTGCATTCTCAGCAAAAATCACAGTAAAGGATTAAGGGGACTAAATTGGATTTATATTGCCTATGAAGGTGCAATAAATGGGCACATAACTACCCCAGTGTGCAAAGCTCTTCAGTGTAAATGAGCCAAACTGCTAGTTATTTGTCAACTGCTCTATCATTATCCTGTGCACACCCACCCCTAACAGGGGCTGTCAGGTTCATATATGGCTTCTATGTTGTGAGTTGCTTTGTCTCTCCAGATAAGTTCCTGTCAGTTGTGGATCTATCTAGTTAGGAGATCAGAGCAAGGAGAAAACAGTACAGTGATTGACAGTGATCAAAATGCAGTGACAGAATGTGGGACATAGAGAGACATGGAGGGAAGATAACATGGAAGCATAAAGAATAAAAAAAATTGTATGCTATATGGTTGAATTCATCTGTCTTGTGGCCTGATTGGTAGGCCCCACTTTTAAAAAATAAAAATCCTATTACTATTTTCTTCCTGGCAAATGCACATGGAAAATCAGTATAACACAACCAGCAAAATAAGTCTCAGCCCAGGGAACAACCCTTCTTCAAGTCCATAAAAAATAAATTCAATTATCTAAATAAATCTTCACACACTTTTATATATACTTCCAATAATAAAAGCAAATATGTGAGTTGTATACTTCTCATCTGATGGGGAAACAGAATCAAGGAATTTAATGACCAATACCTTGATAAAGAGCTAAATTCAAGGACTTTTAAATCATGCTTTAGAATTCTTTCTACAAAACCATACTGATATGTTAATTTTATTCCTTCTAGAAATACCTCTTGACATCCTAAATCATAAAAGTAATGACCTTAGAGTATTTCTAAAGTGCATCAAATTTCTACTTTTTTTTTTTTTTTACATTTTATGCATTTGTCCACCTTAAATATTTCATCAATATTTTCATTAGAACCCTCTTTGGGTAGTTATCTTTCATAGGTCTAGCATTGTGATTTTTACCTTGTCTCAGGTAGAATTATCCAGAACAAAGAAACAGCAGTCCAACAGTATGGAGGGCATCTGTGGCTCTTTTTTGACAATGGATCATAATTAGTGGTATAAGCAATGTGGTTAATTCGATCCAAAGCAACTTGTGAAATGTCAAAAACAAAATATCAAAACAGAATCAAAGTGAGCAAAAGCATGGCCATAATTGAGAGCCATGCCGTCGATTCCTGAAGTGTTGAAAACCTAACTGAAAAGCTAAGAGCCTTTTCACACCAACTCTACATTTTGTTTTCCCTCCCTTACTGCTTTCACTTCTTTAGTTTTTCTTTTCTAAAATTGAATTAACCATATTTATTGGCCCACCAGCCATAGAAAAGCTAGGAAACAGTATAACAAAAGGAGAAAAAAATATACCAAGTGATGAGTCTGGACATGTGATTTTTAAGTTTCTGCTTAAATCTTATAGTTGTGTGACCTCAATCACCTCTCAGGACTGGCCACTTGCTCAGAGAGTGTCTGGGCTTGTTGTCATCTATGTCTTCATTAGTCCAAAGGTTACTCTCTTCTCTTGACCTAATGGGGAAAGAAGAGATAGAAGCATGATGACTTTAAAAGACCTTCCAATGGATTGCCTCATTTGGACTTATTTTCCCATTCTCAAAGGCTGGCAATGAGATTTAAAGGCTGCATGTAGACTGATTTGGGAACAGAAAGATTTTGAATGTTTATATTAAACTGTTTGAACTATTATGAGGGATATTAAAATGTCTGTGACACAGTCCATGTTATAAAGGAGATTTTTCCTTCAATGGAAAAGACATTCTATACAAATACATAATAATGTTTGAAAAAATCTGAATAAGCCTAAATGGAGTGCTAAAATTACAAAAGTATAAGCATTAGATGCTATAGAAATTCAGAGATACACAAGACACATCTGGAGGAGCACTGAAGATGATCTTGAAGGAGGGGCTTGGGGAGTGGACAGATTTGGATAAGCAGATGTATATAAGGAGGTGCCCATTTTTGATGAGAACAACATAATCAACTGAATACATAGAACTGCAAGAGGAGATATCTTCCAGGAATAGTGAGAAGAAAATCATCTTGGATCAGAGGACTGTTGGGAGGTAGGACTGGAGGAGGCAGGGAGTATCCATATTTTATAGATGATATTCAGGTTGAAGAAGCTGGACTTTGATAGTTCGTGAGGAGCTAGCAAAGGGAAGGAATTGCATAGGGAAATTTAATCGTTTAGAAAGATAAAACAAACGCCAACTGGAAGAACTGATTAAATGAGAGAAGACACTAGTGGCAAGTAGTCAAGTTGGATATTTATGCAACTTCCAGGTATAGATGAAAACCTAACACATTAGAAATGCAAAAAATCACCAGGCGTGGTGGTGGCTCATGCCTGTAATCCCTAGTCTGGGAGGCTGAGACGGGAGATCACTTGAGTCCAGGAGTTCAAGACCAGCCTGACCAACATGGTGAAACCCTATCTCTACCAAAAAATACAAAATTAGCCAGGTGTGGTGTTAGGCGCCTGTAGTCCCAGCTACTCAGGAGGCTGAGGCACGAGAATCACTTGAACCATGGAGGCAGAGGTCGCAGTGAGCTGAGATCATGCCACTGCACTCCAGCCTGGGCAACAGCGAGACCCTGTCAACAACAAGAACAAAAAAGGAAGACATGGGAAAACTCCAGTATTGTCCAGTATTTGAGGAACTTCTTCAATAACTCTCTTCTCCTTTCCCTTCCTGATCTGAACAAGCCTCTGGGTGATGAGGTCATATAGATAAAATTGCATTTTCACTCATCAATCCTAAGAAAGCATCCTAGCCCTTACTGGTGGTCTTTGGTTAGATGATATAGAATTGATTTTGTAGCTTGCTTCATGGAGGCCACTGGGAACATTGTTCATTGAGGTGACCTTTTGTGTTCACACAATTATGGAGACATGACCAAATCCTCATCCTTAGTTCAAAAACAAAACAAATCCTCTTCATTACTTTCCTGGCTCTCTTCCCTTCTTGATCTCAGCCAGCTTTTTTCCAGGGTCTCCTATCTGCTCTCCTCCCATGATGATATTCTTGGATATTTTGTTCCCTTGGAGCCAAAGACACACTCTTTATGTGTGTTTCATCAAAGTCACTCTGGACTAGCTGTCTATAGCCCAGTGATAATAATTCCACTATCCAAAGGAAAAATGTCATTTTACCACAAACACTCCCATGATGATTCAGTCCTAAGTCTTGCCAGAGAGAAGGCTACGCCATTTTTTTTTCTATCCCCAGCACACAGGCTGCTGTGAAGTAGCATCTGCTGTCTAATTCTTTTCTATATTAGGATAAAATGTTTTTTGGCTTGCTGATTTCAGGCCCTTAGGAAAAGAGAAAACAAAGTTTCTCATAAAGTCTTCATTGCACAACCAGTTGGTCTGTGTCCTGGGAACCCCCAGGCATGGACTTGTGGACTGAGCCATAAGAGCCATAGCTCAGAGATAATCGGGTCAGGAGCTGGATGTGATGTACTTGCTCTAGGGGTACAGATGGTGTCTATTTAGCTAGAATTCTTCCACTGTAGCTGCCTCAACGCCCAGATCATTTTAACTGGCTTCTTATCACATTTGGGAGGGCCAGCATACTTTTCCTAAAGACTAACTAGATAGAGAGTTTGGTTTTTATAAGCTCTAACAGAATGAGGCACAAGAATAAAAATCCACATTCACAGATGAATACGTCCTTGAGAATGTATCTGGAGAACACCTGAGGAAAAAGTATTAGACTGCTGTTTTCCTACCAGTTCCTTCTGAGCCTCCTTCCCACAGGGCTGCTTTTGAAGACAAGGGCATGCTGTTCCCATGAAGACTCCCAAGCCAGGTTGGGGCAGGAGCCAAGGGAGGCGAGGCTATTGAAGGAAGCATCGCCTGTTGAAGGCTGTTGGCCTATCCCATGAGAAGGCTGGATGGGAAAGTCTAGGACACACACCTTCTATTTTGCTCTCTCCTCTCTAACTCCGGCTTTCTGTATACCAGTGAGCTGGCTCACACTGCAAGTACTGGCCATCTGCACAGCATCCCCGGACACATTCAGAAGTGAACTAACTGGGAGGCCCAAGCTATCTGCTGGGAAGCAATCACTTCCACAGGGCTGTGTGCTGTGTTTGTGTTTGTAATGCAATAATAATCATTAACATTATTATTGCTGTTATTGTTATGATTTTCCAAACTGGCTCATTTTTATGTATTTCCTGTTACCCTCACCCTCATGGACATAGGGCGATAGTTACTTAACATGCCTTAAATTAGCATATCTCATATGTCTTACTACTTGCAATTATTATTTCAGGACCATAAAGAATGCAGCCTCCTTTTCTGTCCAGTAAAATATATTTCAAAGCCAAAGAGAGCCATATCATAATGAAAAGGACTAATCATTTTAAAAAGTCAAGGTGATGAAGGAGGAAGAGTATTTACTAAGTGATAAACATTTTCTTCTCCACAAAACCCAGGCTTTATGCCTTTAGACATAACATATCTGTTCTCAGAGTTTTAACAATGCAGCTCTCCAAAGACTTCCCTTTGGTTGTAGGCAATTCACAGATTTTTAGCTTCTTACTCTGGTTAGGGCTGATGGGCCAGGGAAGAGTTTTTATTAGGTTTCAACGCATCTGCGGTGCTTAAATAAGAGACTGAAACAGGCACTTGTTCCATGCTGTAGAGTGACAAGTTGCATTAATTTTTATTTTAGGCTGTCTCCAAACATGGCTTTTATAGACTAATAAAAAAGCAATTTTTATAAGTTCACAAAAAACAATGAGCACAGTCAAGCATAAATATCTTACAACCAGGGCCAGAGGAAAATTATGAACTAAAAAATCTGCTGAAAGAGGCACAAAATGCACAATTCCTAGATGCTGCGTTCTTGAGGTAAATTAAACTCTCACCTAAATGAAAAAGTCTATAAATGTAAATTTCCACTCATGTTTCTTCCCTGTTCTTAGCCTGCTGTAGTCTGAAACTCTAACTCTCTACCCTTCACTAATTTATACCCATTATACTTTAAGATCCACCTCAAATACTCAGCTCTTTGGAGTTAATATTACCCATTAATGCCAGTCTTCTTTGGCTTCCCTTTAATACTTACATTTTAATATTTTGTTTTATATCAATCCTTAAGGCATTTGCTTTTCAAAACATAACTAGATTGTTAGCTTTTTCAAAAATATGGAATATGTTTTCTTTCTTCAAAAACAATTCTGCATAGCACCTAAGACCAATGGTTGATATATGCTAACTACTTATTGTTACTGTTATTTATGTGATGCAAAGGCTATCACCCAGTTAAGCTAAACTTCCAATTCCCCCCACCATGATTATCCTAAGATTCTTATCTAGGAATCTCATAAAATAAAAACAACATAAATTCAAGGATTCTATCTTTTCTTTCAATGAATCTTATCAATAATACAGGCCCAGAGCAATTAAAAGTACCTTGGATTCAAATAAAATGTAACCCGTACCCAATTGTTGACCCCAACTTCTGATACTTGCAGGTGTTTTAGCAAAATTCCTATGGAACGCTAATGCCAGAGCATGAACCAGAGCAGCCTTAATTTGTTTAGGACTCCACCTGATTTTCTTTTTTTTCAAACCTCTGAGTCTAGATTCACAGTTGCATTTTTCTATTTTGCCTTCAGTGACTGCAGAAAATCTTCACTTAGTTGACAAATTCACATTTCCATATGGTTGTTCAGAATATTCTGGGAAAAATTAAGAAATGTTTCAGTAAAATTACTCTATTGTGATATCTCTGGAGAGATGTTTTTAATATGGGCAGAATCTATAAGGCAATAACAAATTTAAAGTATATTTCGAATAACTACCTTCCCAAAGCTATATCTGAAGGTTTTAAAATAGTGGTATTACTACATTACTGTACAATTTAAAATGCATATGTGAAATACATTATCACAATTAATATTTAATGTAGATGCCAAAATAAATTTCTCAAAAGCTAAAGAAAAAATTGTGACTTATTCAAACCTTTTGTTTACTTACTCCCAAATGTCTGAATATTTGAAAACTTCCAGATGACTGACAGCAGTTTTGACTTTTGATTCTGCCAGTCTTAGATCACGTGATTACCCTTTTAGTTTAGAACATAAATCATTGCTTTTATTCCTTCTATAAATTTCATGTTCCAGTCACACTATTAGCCTGACATAAAATTTTTTATTGCTTTGATACTCCATGCAAAAAAGGCAAATAAGCAAATAAACAAAATATCCAGGAACCTTACTATACAACCTGTTACCTTAGATAAAGCATCTTGACTTTCTTAGGCCTGTAAGTCAACTGTTAAGTTTTCCTAAGGTAGCTCTCAGCGTTAAGGTGCTCATTGTTTTGTTTGCTTGTTAGGAAACTAAAAGCAGTACCTAGAATTGAGTTGGGAATACATTAGGGATAGAAAAACCATAGTGTTTTTTCTACTCACACCCCTACTTAACACATCTGTGACCAGGTGCCTGTGAAGTGTGTCTCATGCACCAAGCAATTCTGCAGTGGACACTAGCTGGGAGTCCTCCAATTTAATTCAATACTGACACAGCTACCTGAAGATTACATCAAATCCCAGAGGTTGAGGTCTCAGTCCCACAAAACTGCCCAAACTTAAGAAGCCAGTTGTATGCCCCAGGTTGTGACCTATGCTTCTGACCAACTGGCTATAAAGTGGAGTCTCATGGCCCCTTCCTTTGAGTTCAGTTAATTTGCGGTGGTGTCTCATAGAATTCAGAGAAACACTTTATGTTTACCAGTTTATTAATAAAGGATATAATGAAGAATCAGATGAACAGCTAGATGAAGAGATATATATGGTAAGGTCTGGAAGAGACTTGAGTGTAGGATTTTCTATCCCTGTTGAGCTGGAGTGCGTCAGCCTCCTGGCATGCAGTTATGTTCACTAACTGAGAAGTTCTTTGAAATCAGTCATTTTGGGATTTTATGGAGGCATAATTACATAGATATGATTGATTCAATCATTGGAATTAGCGATCAACTCAACCTTCAGCCCCACTCTTCTCCTCTGAGGTCCAGGGATTGGGGGAAAGGAACTGAAGTTTCCAATATTCTAATCACATTGTTGGTTCCTTGGCAACCAGAAAACAAAAGAGTCTCCTCACCTAGAAAATTCCAAGAAATATAGGAGCTCTGTGTCAGATGCTCTTATCACTCAGAAAATTACAAAGGTCTTAGGAGCTCTGTGTCAGAAACCTGGGTCAAAGACTAAATATTACAACAAAAATTATCCTACCACCCCTATACACAAGGGTTTTAGGAGCTCTGTGTGCCAGGAATCTGGGGCAGAATCCACATATATGTTTCTTATTATATTACAATATCTCCAGGCCCTATTTGCTAGGTAACCCATTCTTTATGGCACCTTTGTAGTGGGTATATTCTTTCCTGTGAACCCTTTAGTGGAAGTAAGTATGTGAGAGATGGGAGAATTGGAGGCTCTTCTATATTTTTCTAGGGGAGGGATTTGGGGTTTAGAACACTTGCTTGAAAGCTGGCTTTACCTAGCAAGAGCATTGTTTTACTTAATTTGTTATTATTTTGAGAAACTTTGGGGAAATTTCTAGAGATTATAAGAAGAATAGTTCATGTTATTTAAAATGATGCTAGCAGCTGAAACTAACCAATTCAAAACTCATTGTCTTAATATAATAAAAATTTACTTCTTATTCACATAACCTAATGCATATTTCCAGTCAGGTGACATTTCTCAAGTACCAGGTCAAGCTTTCATCTTCTAAATACCTGCCTTAGAGATATCAATGATGACTATGAGATTCCCTGAAAGCACAGTCGTCCTTTGTAGGGATCAGCAGCTACCAGGGATAACACTGAAAAGACAGGACTCGCTGTGCACAGGAGTCACATTTCAAACCTTCAGAATTTAGCCTTCTCGTTTCCTTTTTTTCCTGACTTGATATTGATTTTCTTCATGCCTCAATGAGTTTTTAATCTTTCCAAGGTGGAAGTTCATATTTGCAACTTTTATTTTTTAGTTCAAAAGAAAATGAAAGCTAAAAATGTATGATTAATTTTCAAAAACTAAAAAGGTTAGTTCTTTCCCACCCCCATATAACACAAAAATGAATGTGCTAATTTAGCTGAAATGTTATGAAATATGTACTATTGGGTAGAAACCAAGTATGGAAATTCCATAAACATTTCCCACTGTGATATCTCTTCAGAGACACCTGCTCGCTTCCTACCAAACAGATTTCTATTTCAATGATAAAAATGTAAATACATTCAACATCTTTAAAAGAAATTCACCTATCAATTCTGGGAAGCCTTAGCTCTCTAAGCAAGTTTTATGATCTTTTACATCATCACAGATGACTTCAGTCATGGATCAATACGCCGTACACATTTATATATGAAAATTAGTGGTAACTGCCAGAATTCTATCATTATCTTCAACTACAAATTTCAGTCTACAGTTACAATTTCATTATAGTTTTCAATGTTCTTCTCTAAATGCTTTTAAGCAACCAACTAGCCTTATGAACACTACTGACTCTTAGTGAAATGATTAGTGGAAGGATAATTGCCTGTCAGATGTTGTGTAACTTTTTGAAAGCCAGTTTCCCACAGCATTTTAAGTTCTTGGAATTCCATTGATGATGTTCTCACACTATTCATGCTCAAAAATTCACTGGCAACACACATCTGTGTTTACCCTTTCAATCATGATAATGTCCACAATACTTTTCATATTCCTAGAGGATTAAGTAATACCTCCAGAATCTTAGAAGACAAACATGACTTACGTTGGACTTGAAATCATTCTACCATCCATAATAGGAAGAGTCTAAAATTGGAAACCACCTACACACAAGAAGCAGAAGATTGTCATAACTGCCTATTTCTGGATTAATAGCAAATTAATATAATGGAAAGATCTGTAATGTAATGACAGAAAATGTATAATCCTGGATACGGATCCCTTTTATTGCTCTTTATCTGAAATCTAGATCAATTCTGTTTAAATTGGAGAATTTTCTTCAGTATATGGAATATGCTGTTGTTCATATTGGTACTTTTTTCACAACAGATACACATGGAAGCAATCACGGAATGGGGGAAGACATCAGTCTTTCCTTACATAGTGTCGAGAAAATACTTGACTCCTCATTACTCTTTCTAAAAGGGTCTTAGGAAAGAAATACAGGTACCATAAGGTCAATTTCCTACAACTCTGGGGGTATAATCAGAATTTAAAAGAAACAGAAAACTCTTGAAACCAGATATGCTCAATGCACTTGCCACCACTCTTACTCCCACTCTCTTGGCCAGTATCATTAATTGATCACATTAGTCTTTCCCACTGGGGCCAGATTCAGGCACAGAATCTTGCTCAATGTACAGCGTTAGCTATCAACTACCAATTAACAGTTGAGCTAAGTTGTAACTCAGTATGAAAATCTATTTGTCATTCTTGACATAGATGTTCCCTGGGTAAATATCAGAGCAAGAGAAAAGCTACACAGTCATGACCTTGGAAATCCTCTCTGTAGATTCAAGTGTTCCTATCTACAATAAAATCTGCTATTTACATTATTGCTGAACCTATTTTCTTCTGATGTGATTTTGCCTTGGGAGGCTCATGAAGCTTTTCTGGCAGGCATTATCTGTGATGACCATATGCAGGGTATACAGAATGATAGAGAAGAAAGTTTAACTTTCATTCTACCTAGAATACCCTTTTTCCTCTGTCAGAGTTTCACCAGTTATTAAGCTGTGGCTACAGGCTGTCAAATGCAGGAACTTCAGCCCAATAGTCTGGGCCACGTACCATCATGGTGGGGCCCAAGAAGTACTTTCAGGGGAAACAGGTCAGTACTGCTTTATTTCTTCTTAGCCTTTGAAAAGTAAAATCTCTGTTGGCCCATAGCCATTTGGACAACTGTTTCACTGAAAATTAATCCTGAATCATAGACAAAACAGCACGTATACTAAACCACATGGCCAGTAGCTTTTGTACTAATCGCCAGTCTATCCTTTCATTTATTTGCCTGCATTTCCTCATTGAGTTATTTTTAATTTTTAAAAATCACATCGTGTTGTTTTTAGACATCTTAAATCATTTTTGGAATGAGGAAAGACATAAATACATAAAAATTAATACATAAATACATCAAAATTTCCTCCATTAGTCTTATTATACTACACAGTTCACAAACCTGCCACAGAAGGCTAATACCTTCTGAAAACTGTTTTAATTTTGTTTCTATTAGTTAAAAGGATCTGTTTTTGAAATCATCTAAGAGAAATATGTTAAAGGCCTTAAAATATAGCTGAGAACAATGACACAATACCACCAATATTATAAATCTTATGGTTACATTTTATCCACTGGTGCAATGTCCTTTATTTGCACATTTAAGATAGTGTTGGGCCTTTTTTTCCACATGGGGAAGCTGGAGCTGTTAAAAGTATTCCATGGTTTAACCAACCTTTCAGAAAACATCAGAGGTGTAAACAGCTATAAGAAGTTGGTTCGTGTCTCTAGGGGACAATATTCCCCTGAAAGAAGACATTTCTCCCTCTCTTTATTTATATCTGTGAAATCTTGCTTTTGACTTGATCAAGCTGAAGAAACTAATGTCTCTCAGGTAGCTGATAGACTGTGAAATTAAGTTCAAGAAATAAGATCACTTGAAGGAGCATTCTTTATCCGTGACTCTGCCTGCCATCACAGGCTTAAAGAAATCTGGCTTTGAACTCATCCATCAGTTCTGTTTCCTCTACTGGTTTTTGCATTTGGTGGAGGAAACTGGTGGTGTTTAGATTGACAGAAAAAAAGTTCAACTGAAAACAAAGCTTTCTTACAGGTATTTTTGCTGGGAGTAGTGTCTTTTTCTCCTTTGAGCCCTAGCGCATTTCCTAGTTTTACAAATATTTTCCTTTTGAGGCCTTCTTACCAAAGCTGTCAACAGGATTTATGATAAATGCCATTTGTAATAGGCAAGGGCTGTTTCTTTGTATGGCATTGGCCAAACATACTGCTCTTTACCTGAGTATTTGTAACTGTTGGTGGTTTCAACTTTGGTGTTGAAGTGCACTTGATTTCATGTTAGGGAAGCAGCCTATTGTCTTGTTGACAGAAGTGGCTCCTTATCATTCTACACAATAAAATTAAACTCACTATTTATTGTGCCATTATTTATATGTTAGGTGGTTGGTGTATATTACTTCTGAGTCAAACAAAAATAATACGGAGTTTTATTGTAATAATTATCCTTATTAAGTAGCTTTACAAACATTGTCAGAGTGATTAAATAGCTGACTGTAAATTAGAACTCAAACTAGGAAAATCTGAATTCATATCCTGTATTCTACACTCTCCTCCTCCCATCATAAATGTTCTCTAAATACATTTCTCCAAGTCTTCAACTTTTTAAAATACAAACTTTATGCTAAACACCTTTTACAGATCTCTTGATGATAATCATCTTATAGTGTTTATGTTCCTTCAGATTTCAAGGAGAGTTGAAAAATGCCAAAATTCATGCAGCAGTACACTGTATTACATTTGTTTTTTCCCAAGTTTGCAATGAGCTGTGTGTGGAACTTTTAAGTTGTTATCTGCAGTGTTTAATTTCAATGCTGTATTTCAGAAACCAGTGAAAAGAAATCAACAAGTCTTGTAACATGCATTATTTCTGCAAATACAAATAAAAATCATTGTCTAATGTGATTAACATATTAGTGAGATCTGACTTATTTAAGTCATTCTAAACATTTTCTTGTTAATATTCTGTGGGATTTTAAAGATGCTTCAGGGA